>PVLA01012991.1:0-40045 GCA_004027455.1 Hydrochoerus hydrochaeris | reverse complement strand
TGGGGACCTTTTGCTCTTTCTCTGTCTCGTCATGTTTTCGGCCCCCTTCAGATGGGTGGGTGGTGGAGGTCTCTGGGCCTTTCCTTTTGCTTACAGTTTTCTACAGCGCACTTGGCAGGGAAGTACCACCCCTCAGTCTGCAGTGGATCTGTGAGTTGCAGGCTGAGAGCTGGATCCTCCCCCTACACCAGTCAACCAGTTTATGTTTCAACAGGTTTGTGTGTTCCCTGGGGATGCCACTGGCCCAGGAAAGCCTCAGCCCTGGTTATTGGGTTTCCAACCCGAGCATATCCCACCAATCTGCTTTGGACTAGGAGTCATCAGCAGATGCTGCCTAGGGCCCTGATTCAAGCTGGCCCTGCCCAACTCCAAAATGTCACCCAGCCAGTCCTCCCAGTTTGGGGATTCCAGTTCCCGTCACTCACCAAAGTTTGTGCAGCTCGACTGGCTCTTTCCACTCCCCGTTTCAGGGCCTCCCCCAGCCGAGAGTCTGGAGCTCACCAACCCCCGCTCTCGGCAGGGCCGTGATCTCAGCTCCATCGTGAGTCACCTGACTTTAAGATGTGCCAGTACAGTGATTGGGGCTTGCCCAGTTCCAACCCTCTGTCCATGCTTCTTTTTCTTCTTTCTTTTTTCTTTTTCTTTTTCCTCAGTTTCTTCCTGGGTCATAAGAATTCTTCTCCTTTTGTTTGGCTTTCTCCATGTTGCCAGATTCCAGCATCTGAGTTGTTTTTATTATTTTTTTTTTCCTCAGAGAAGCTCTCTTACAGTGCCACCACTCAGTCGGCCATCTTGCAATCTTGTTCAAAAAAGGTATTCTAATCTAGTGCCAACAATGTATATAAAAGTATAACTTTCAGCACACCAAAGGCTACAAAATGAGTTCAAGGCCAGTCTGAAGTCCATAGTGAGAACTGGTCTCAAAAAAAGGGAAAAAAAGGTTAAAAAGGGTACCTTGACTTAGTACAACTGTCTCGCATTTTTTCATATTCTTTGGCCTATTACTCTGATTTTCAATCTGTATACAGTATATAATTAATTTTTTAAAAATCTTATAAATGAATCTGATGCTGGAAAGACAAAAGGGAGTGAAAGGAGGAGGGAAAAAGAAAGAAATTGAATTGTGTTATGTACATGTACATCTACCCCCACCCTACAGTGCATGTAAACATTATGTACTGCAAACGTACTAATCCAAGTAAAACACACACACACACACACACACACACAGAGAACAAAGTGATTATAGTTAGTGACAGGGGATAATGACTCTTTTGATTAGTCATCAATTTAGTTTAGAAAAGGAGTTTGTCTCACATATTTGTGATTCCTGAGAAGGAAGTAATCCTAACTTTCATTTTATGACTCTGTAGGAGAAATTAAGTTTTGGACTGGACCTCAAATTTAAGAAGGGCAAGAGAAGTTATCAACAGCCCCAGTGAGAGACATTTCTGTTACAAGACAGTGAAAATTTGAAATAGAATCTTTAATTTTCATGGAATCAACTTCTAACCAACTAGGAGGGCTGCCTGGCAATACAAAAGTAATAGTAATTTTTGCCATTCATTTAAGTATATTTATAGAGAATTCACTGGGAACTAGGCATTATGCTAAATAATAGGGAAAATAATACTATCACAATTCACAAAAACTAGGACAAAGGTTAGAAACAGTCACACATGCAGCAATCGATTGGTACCACTTTATGGCAAAAACTTTTCATGGCTGTGACATCCTGGCTGGATGCCAATACAGCCAGGATTTTTTTCCAATCAGATTTTATTGGTACATTTTAGATACACATAATGATCACATTCATTGTAGAGAATTTGTACCTATATGTAATGTAACTTTTTCCCCCCATTCCTCTGCCTTCCCTTCAACACTTCCTCCCCTCCCATTTACAAAAGCTTTGTTTCTGTATTTCCCTTCTTTACTTATTGAAAGAGTGAAAGGTCAGGATGTTTTATGGAACTATTTTTAATGAACTATAATTACTTCGCTTTTTTGTTTGTTTTGTTTTGTGTGTTTTGAGACAGGCTGGACTTGAAATATGTAGTCCAGGCTGGCCTCAAACTTGTGGCAATCTTTCTGCCTCAGCCTCCTGTAGTGCTGGGATTATAGGTGTGCACCACTGTGCCTGACTATACTTATTTCTTAAATTTTACTGTCTTTTGATAGACAAGATTCCTGAGGGCAGGATCTGTGTGTGTAGCAGGCTTTATAGTATGATCTTTTATGGAAAAATTAAAAGTTGGTATTCTTAATTGGTCTGCCAATTTTTGAAGATAAATCTTCCATGCCTACAAAAGTCTGAAAGATTATAAACAACACACTGCCCAAGACTTATTAGAAAATGATTATTTATTATCTGTGTGATTACTGTGTTGTTAAACAAAACTGCTTCTTATATATTACCAGTGTTTTCTGAATTTCAATTTTTTTCTTTTTAACATGCATCCTTTAGTAGATAGGGATTCTTTTATATATCTTTCTGAAAACATTTATTTACTCTTATTTTGAAAAATACTTAACTTTGCTAGTCCAACTACTTACTGGCTTTTGTAAATAGCCTTTCTAGTTGCTCATAAGAACTTCAAAAATTTCTTTAGTGCTATTTAATTGCTGTATCTAAATATTCTTTTCTTTATCATTTTGGGACTCATGGATTGATGATTTGTTTTATTTAGTTTCTTTCTTTGATTCAGATTCTTTCAGCACACATTTTGCCTATTCTTAACAATCTTTTTTTCTGGAATCTTTTATTTTGGACTTTCTCCTTCTATTTCTCCCAAATTGGTTTTCATATATTTTTATGGGGCATTAATTTTCAACTTCATTGTGGTTTGTTTCCACATACTCTTTATTATTTTGTATGCAAGCTTTTCTTTAGCAAACATAACATTTTTCTTTCAGTATCCTGTGCTTCCTGAGTTGCAGAAGTACAGTCCACTGAATTTGCTCATACATCTTAGGATTTTCACTGAACTAATTTTCATATTCATTTGTTTGGTCAGCACCAAGTAGAATATATAAAGTTTTACTTTGCTCTTTTGTGAGGCACAAGCTTAGAGCTCCAGTATCTTAAAGGAGCCATTTCTTCCCCATTAAAACATTTGCAGTTAAATATCTCCTGGCATTTATTCCTAGCATTCCAATCAGCTAACTTTTTTTACCCTTAAATCCTGTGGTTTATGATGCTTTCTTCTTAGGAATAAGGTCTTGGAAGGCATTTGCCTCCATTACAGACCACTTTCATAGAAATCAAGAATGAGATCCAGGCTTTGGCTTATCAAACAAATGTTTAAGAATAACACAGGATGTCTTCACAGGTTCTTCTCCTGCCCTAATGACCTCAATAGAGAACTCGGTATTTTGGAAATGAAGCCATTAAGTCAGGTATTATGTCCAGCAAATAAAGCCTTTCCACAGGATTTTCAATTTTTTCTAAGAGTCTTCATATAATGTCATGATCTTTCTCTTTAATTGTGAGAAAGCTTGCCTGATTACTTCAAATCATTGATGTAATAGAAAAAATCATAGGAAAAAAGATTTCTGCATTATATTGCCATTATTTCCTGCTTTGTTAATTGTTCCTATGTCTCCTTTCATTACAGAAACACATGTCACAGTTACATGCACTAAATATAATTATGTTTGTTAGTGTTATTTTATCTAGTATTTTTTTGTTTTCATACTTAAAGAGTGATTGTGTTGATTGTTTCTCATGTTTTTGAAATTGCAACTCTTTTTACTTCAGTCTAGAGAAAGTCAATTTTATAAATTATTGGGAAAAAATATGCATGTCAACTTAGAATTGAAGTCAGTTTAACCAATGGGTAAAAGGTAGGGGGAGAAGATTTTAGTTCTATATACAGAAGAATGTTCCAAAACTCAGAGCTGAACAAACATGAACTATAATACAGTCCCACCACTGAAATGTCTCCAGCACTCATTTCATGGCCACTTGGAGAAAATGTAGGGTAGAAGAAAAGAACTAATAGTTGTTTGGGTGTACTGTTAACTACAATAAAAAGTATGTTCATATTTGTATTTTACTTAATCATGGTAGTCTTCTTGGAAAGTGAGAAATTCCATATTTAGAGAATTTAGCATTTGCTTTAATTCTAGTGCTACTTTTGAATTAGGTCTATCTGGTACCAACTCTGCCTAAGATTCCACATACAACCAAGTTACTTTCTTATTTCTTTTTAACCATATCAGGAATGAGTAATATCACTGACAAACTGGGGCTAATTAGTCAATGCTTACTTTTATTCTAGTGTAATGAAATATCTCAAACATTTTTAATCCTATAATTTTATTTTAAATTATAACAATTATATATAATTCATAGCATTCATTTAATATGTGACGCTAGGCATCAAGTTTATTATTCAAACATCTGAATTCAACAGCAACACTTATATTTGGATTTTTTAAAGATATTGTTAACATGGTGCACAAAAGTATTCTATTGTCTTTTGAGAAATGAGACATTTTAAAATATTCCTATTTACTCAAAATTTTAATATCAGCTTCCAGGTTTCCAGTCTGATTTTGCAGGTAAATAATGCTATTTATAAATTATACCATTAAAAATGTAAAATGTTAGCAAATGAAAAGAAATAAAAATTCCTCTACAGAATGGATTTTTTATCATAACTAACATAATTTACATGATATGCAAAAAATAACTCCTCTGAACTAGGGCTTCTTGATCAGAAAAAAAAAATTTTATGAACACCCTTCAATATAATAAAAGGAATCAGGTGTCCTTTGTAATATTTCCATGCATTCAAACAAAAGAGAACCTCTTTGATTTATCTACACAGTAGTAGGATTAACAGTTTATACAGAGGGAGGAGTCATCATAAAAGTATGAGATCATTGTACAATATTATGTCAATTCAAACAACATAGAAACAGAAAATAGTGTCTTTATTACTAGATGACTTTTTAAAAATTTTAACAACTGTAAAGACCATTAAAGAGATTCACAAATGTTCTGTCCTTGGGAAACTTTAACCCTATGCCACCCTGGGTACTTGATTGTGAATATAAAAAACAATTTCTTTATCCTTAGTACCCATCAATAACATTTTTCAACAGCTATTTCCAACAAAGGATCCTGATGGTTAAGGGAGAGAACAGATCCCTGAGATGGTCAGAAAGGAACATCAGCGATTAGAAAGGTTACTTATCATTTGATCAGAAAAAGGAAAATTGAAAAGCAATATATGTTGACCCTCTGGCCTCATTCCAGGTGTTCAGTAGCAATCTAAAGAAAAAAAATAATGAACCTTCTTTCCGCCTTAAATAGTTTAATCTGTTATATAGGTAATTTAAATGCAAGAGCAATTCAAATTAACAATAACATCAAACCTGATTTATACATTCAGTTTAATCACAAAGTAGAAGGCATTAAATAATTAAAAAACTCTAAGAAGCAAACTCAGGTAAAAGCTGACCTGTAAGCATACAAATGATTGCGGACCTATGATCTTCACACAGAGTTTAGAAAAACTTAAAGTCAGGTGAAGCTCTTATCACATACACCCTAATATATACTTTAAGATTTCAAAAGAATATTGAAGTGCTACAGACTCATATCTTCTCTTCTCTGAGCCCATAATAAACCACACTGTAGAATATTTACACTATTTTAAAATCTTTAAGGAAAATGATTCTATAATCTCTCTCAGTATAACACTCCAATATTTAATAACCTGAAATTCTTCCTAATCAGTCCACAACTTTCTAGCTGTAAAAATTAGATACTATTGGTTTTTTTTAATATTTTGGTAGGGAAGGACAACAATTTCTAATCAAAAAATCCATCTACAATAAGTTTTCCAAAACCTAAAGATGACTTTGAGGTCAACATTTACCCTTCTAAGTCACCTTCATCTCTTTAAAAACTGCACAGGTAGCTATCAATATTCTGAAAAGACTAAGACTAATAAAGTCGACATATAATTATATGAATGATTCTTAATGACAAAGCAAGGATGACAGATGATTTTAATTTTAGGTAATGGGTGATGATGTAATAACAAAATGTAAAAATGAAAACATTAAAAACTAGAGTCTAAGAGGTAACTATGTCAGTCTTTTTGAGATATTCTCCAGAGAAAGAATATCCTGATTAGAGAACTCCAATATCTGATCTTTCTTGGTTATCCTAGCTTCACAGAACTGTATGTAAGGAAGACATAATTTCATGGCATTATTAGTAAGATTGTTAATTAATATGGTAATAATACAATCTATATTATCTGTTAGAGTTTGGATCTGAATTATCCTCCAAAAGCTTCCATGTTGAAGGCTTAGTCCTCAATGAGGCAATGTTGAAAGGTAGGGCATATAGAATATGATGGGATAATGAAGATGCTGACCTCCTCAGTGAATTAATCCATTGATGGGTTCTTAATTTGGTGGACTATTGAGAGGAGATGGTAATTTAAAAGGTGGGACTTAGTTGAAGAGAATGGGACCTTGGAAATGATATCGTGTTCCTGTCACTGTTTCCCTCACTGCTTTCTGGTTAAGAGTTTCCATCAGCCCTGTCCTTCCACTATGTCTGTCTTACTACAAGCCTATAGGGATACAAACAAGTGAACATGGGCTCCTATCTTTGAAAGCATGAGCCAAAAATCTTTCCCCTTTTAAGTTTTTGTTGTTGTTGCCCTTGCTTTGTTTTATTTTACGTCTACAGTGATGGAAAGCTGACTAACAAGCTCATATTTTCATTTTATGCCTACTAACTTTTTGATAATAAATTGGCCTGTTGAGTAGATTTCTTAAAGGGAAAAATGTGCATATTTGATCAATGTATACCATATAGAGAATTTTTTACTAAAAGTTAATAAATCTAATTACAGATATATTTCTTTGATCTTTCATTTCAAAAGTTATATCCTAAAAATCTCTCATCACTTAATGTATGGGACAAATATGGTATCCAACTTTCTGTAGATTATTCTATCATTAATCTTTAATTGAGGTATGTAGAAGAGAAAAATTTTCAAATTTGATGATCTGTAAGTAAATATAGCCCTTGCCACAAATATGTTTCTACTGGGAAAGTTCAAAATTATTGAGAAATTGAAGTTTCCAAGTTTATGTCATATTTTCTTTTTATATATTCTTTCATGTCCTACCACAAAACAATGGAATTTTGCAATCATAAAGTCAGTATTATGGAGTTCATATACCTTTACAATAAACTCCATTTATTTCATTTCAGAGTTATGGTATAGAACATAGGGCTTTAAAAAGATAAAATTTACATTTATCTAGAAAACGAAGGATATACTTACAACAGAGTACTGTCATTGGTAAAGATTCTTTAGTACTCCATGCAAGATACATTTGGCGGGAAGAATAAAGGATAGGCAATAGGTCAGGGACAAAGCTCCATGGTAGTACACTTGCCTAGAATACACCAGACCCTTGGTTTGATTCCTAGCACTGCCACAAAATGGGGTGGAGGTAGAGGAGGACAAAAATATCTTATAAAATGTTTTGTTTTATAATATGGATATTCTGGATTATAGAATTGTATTATTTCCTAAGGTTTAATATACTTTAAAAATTTTCTATGTATCAATAAGCTCTTCAGATCTCATTCAACAAAAACCACTTCAACAGTTTCTAGTCAATTTTAAAGTTAAAAAGTTAGAATTTTAATTAATTAATTAACTGATTTTTTTTTTTTTTGAGTGTTAGGGCCTTCCACATGCAAGAAAAACACTTTACCGCCAAGGTATATCCTCAGCCTTCAAAACCTAAGGTTCTTAATATGGACTATCAAGTGAAGTCAGATTTAGCTACCATGTGCTATCTCATTTTATGTGATGCTTAAAACCATTAGCCTCATTGACCTTCTCCCTTCACTTTATACAAAGACTAAAAGTCTTCACAAAGGTTCTCTCCCCACTATCTTTTCACCAGGTAACTCTTTTTACTTATCTACTAAACAAATATTTACTGAACTCCTGTATGAGCCAGATACTCCTGTATGAGCTACAAATAGTTGTAAACAGTTGTACTCTCTACAATTATCAGTGCAATTATTCAACACATATTTACTGAATACCTACTGTAATCCAGGAAACTTTTAGGTGCTGGGATACAGAAATGAAGATAGCAAACAAAATCTCCACCTCCAAGGAAAATACATTCTAGGAGGGAAGGTAGCTGTCTTAGCTATTTTCTCATTGCTGGGACAAACTATCTAACAACCGTAAGTTAAAAGAGAAGTTTATTTTGGCTCAACAATTTGTAGAAGTTTTCAGTCCACAGTTGTCTGGTTCCAAGTCAGGAAGCACGGCAGAGGAGAAACAGTTCCTGCCATGGCAGGCAGAAAAAAGAGTGGGATCAAGGGTGGAGAAGACAATCACAGTGACCCATCTCTTCCTACCAGATTTACTTCCCAGTATCACATGTAGCCATAAACCTACCAGTGCACTAATCCTCAGAGTATCATACACCCATGATCCAGTCACCTCTCCAAAACCCTGCCTGAGCACATGAGGCTTTGGGGAACATTTTAGATATAAACCATAATAGCAGCAAAAGCAGGATGAACAAGTGAAACATACAGTATATTAGAAAGCACCAGTAATAAAAGTTAGTAAGACAAAGCAAGAAATTATAGAATTATGTGTGGAAATATGTGCAGGTAGATGCACAATTTTAGGTTATCTTGTCAATGAAGTCCTTATGTAGAAGACCATATTTAAATAATTAACAAGCAATAAGCAAAATGATTGTAGATTTTAATACGTGCCATAGTGGAAATAAATAGTAAAGCATGAAGGAAAGCAACTAGGAGCATTTTATGGAGAACCATCAGACAGAAGAAGCTGGTCTGAAAAGAAACTGCATTTGAGCAGAGAGTGAAGGGTAGGACTGAATCATAGGTGAACTCTAGAATATCTTAATATGCTCCCAAAGGCACAAGACTCAAATTCTTCTATAGCAGTATCAGCATATGCGCTATATAATAACTGTCACTGATGACAGAGACCTGAAGAGGAAACAGAAACATTTTCAATGCCCACCGTGTGCAGGCTAAATGAAAGGCACCTTGCATACTTGTCATGTTCTTCTACTGCCTGAAGTTTATGAAAACTAAACTTTTTCACTGAAAAAAGTGTTCTAAAACTGAACAAAATTTACCAAAGGTCAACTTGAGGTCACAGAAAACAGTAAATCGTGAATGGATTATTTTATTAAAAATATTCTGTTAAACAATATTCTTTTCCATTATGAAACCCTGTATTAGATAATGTATTCCTATCCATGGTTCAGAATATATAGTCAAGTGACAAAACATTTTTCAGTTCTATATTAAAATAAGAAATAAGGTACAACTTACCATTTTGCATGTACGTGCTAACTCAGGTTTATATAAATAGTTACAAACTTCATATATAATAAAAAGTTGCCATAAATTAAAATTTATTCATAAAATTTTAAAATGTATTTTATTTATAAAATAAAATAAAATTTATGTGGTTTAAATTTACCTGTAGATGAGCAAGCATCTCTAACTAACAGTAAATTGTCTACCAGATATACTATTGTTAAGTGTATTTGAAAACAATGTTTGGGATATGATTTAAAGTGACAGAATAAGGAAACAAAGAGCTAAGTCTAAGATAGCCCTGAATTAATCTCTGCCTTTTGGAAAGCAGTCAAAAAATCATGCATAGTCTATATATTACATAGGCTCATAAATTCCTAAGTTTAAAATTGTTACTACTGCAGTATACTTTCTGTTAATCTAAATTTTACATTTTTTTCAAATAAAGAAGAGAAAACAGAAAAATGGAGAGAAATGAGGCAATAAATACCACCAGGGTTTGAGAAATAAATGAAAGGAAAAGAAAATACATATATGATAGCCAACCTAATTAGACTACTAATTTCTTTTCGTTCATTGAAAAGATTGGTTGGTGATTATATTGATTGATTAATTTTGCACGTATCTTATAATTTGAGCAACTTTGAAGACAACAGTATGCAATATACTATTGTTAATTTCTTAATACCCTGTTTTAAAAATGTATTATTATTTTTATCTTTGTTTACTTTTCTTTCTAAAAGTTTATTGCTCAAAAAAAGCAAAAGAAATTTCCTGGGTATGTTGATATTTCTGTTTTACTTACAATCTACTTTCTTCCAGAAAGCATTCAATCAAGCCTCTGAAAAACATACTAACACAGCTAGTAGATATTTTTGGACAATCTATTAGGGATCTAACACTGTACGCTGCTTCTCCATACCTATATTCAGCCTTGAAGAAGTCCTAATTTTACACAGGAAAAAAGAAAAAAATTCACTCAAATATAATACTTGGGTTTTCAGAATTTGAGAAATTATAACCCGAAGAATAACATAAGCTTAAATATCATATGGTTTCTCTTATATGAAAAACTCAACACATACAAATATAGTACAATATAAAAGATAGATAATAAGATAACAGTGAGAGAGAAAAAAAAGTATTATAATCCAGTGTAGATAATGTATCTAAAAGTGTACTTTGGCTTAGCACAAATGTCTTACACATTTTATGTATTTTTTGACCTATTAGTTTGGCTCTCAATCTGTATATGTTAGTTAACTTTATAAGGTCTTATAAATAAATGAATTTGATGCTGTAAAAATAAAAGAGAGGTTAGGAAAAGGTTTGAAATGTGTTACATACATGTACCAATTCTCTACAGTGAATCTGATCTTTCCTGCAAACATGCACTAATAAAAGTAAAATAAATAAATAAAATTGGTAAAATGTATTCTATTTTTGCATTGTTTCCTGAAGCCAGTAAATATTATTTCCACTATTACTTAAAGTTAAAGGTTACATGTATAAGATTAATTTCAAACAAATACAATAATACTAAAAGAAAAAAGAGTAAGTTTAGAGAAGGTCTGTTGACCACTTCTACCCAAGTGAGACTGAGACAAGATGGAAAGTTCTGAGATTTTTAGCAAGACATTACTTAATGAAATTAAGCAAGTCTTCTGAAACAATATACATGCATAACCTTTATTTTATTAACATAATTGTTATATCTAATAGGAACAGAACTGATTTAGACTTTTTTAAAACTATGGAGTGGGTAAATCACATTCTATATATTTAGTTTACCCATCTATAAGGTATTATGAGATAATTAGAATTTTTTTATCAATGCATTTTGAAGTACCTCAGAAAAGCATTATGCAATTAACAGAAAATAAATATCATTTATTGATTACTTGATTAGACAGCTAATATTCTGTAGCCATTAAAATTTCTTCATTGTTCTACTGGCATTTAAGAACACTTGGAAAACAAAAACTATATGATATGCAAAAATAATAAGGAAAAATATTGTCCTGAGTAAAATAAATTAGAAAAAAATTTTATGTAAATTTCCAAATATAACTAACATGTATATAAATAAACCTCTCACTAAGCATTCAGGCAAAATATCTTGCATCTACAGATGCAGTTACTAGTAAATGAGCAATGACCATAGAAGTACCAAAGCGAAACAAATGTAAAGCTGGTCACTAACGCAGTTATAGGTTGTTTGGAGTTGTTTCAAATCTTCTCTGCCATCATCTGAAGCCTACTTGTTGAAAGATCATTTCATGATCTTTAAACACTCTCTGGAAAAGGCTTCAGTATTCTAGGTCTACAGAAATTGTGTTTAGTATTCAGCTCAGCCAGGTGCACTCCAAGAGCTATGTAAATTAGGGGCATTTTTTTTTCCATTTAGGTATCATCTGATGTATGACTTGCTTACTTAACTTGACTCTCATATTCAAAGGCATCATCATTTTCTAACATAGTATTTGAGATTGTTTAAAACCAGAGGAATTCCTCAGATAAAACCCAGTGTGGTTTTAGATGCTATCATTGTGCAAACCGAATGGTACAAGTTCAATAGGTGGGAATGATGGTAAAGAATTTATTATAATTCAAGTATTATTGGTAACATATAACCCTTTAAAAATAGCATAAGTATTTTCATATAACATACAAATCTAGAAAAACTATTATTGTGCCATAAACCAAAGTGAAAAGAATTTGTAATAAAAAATAAATTATATAGGTTTATAAGATGCTAATGTCATACCAATTTTATTTCATATCTATTACAGAAGTCTTAATAAATGTAACATACAAAATATCTAGAAGCAGATTGTGAAGAGAATATGATTTCATAGTTACTGGTTACCTCATTTCAAATCAGTCTGAAATGAATGAAATATGCAGATCAACTGAGGAAGATCGAGTCAATTTTTAAATTAATTTAAGAAAGAAAACTGCATCAATTGATTTTATAAAACTAATGATTATCTCCTATGGAAATTTATAGGTGAAGTTGAAATCCAATTTCCAATAGCAAAACTAAAATAAATATTATTTCACTTGTTAAGAAAGAAATGAGAGATACAGACAATAACCTAGAAAAGAATCTCTAGTCTCATTTGATCATGATCTATTAAACTACGGTTATATCCAAACACTATGATTAATGTTTGGCTGACTTTTTGACAGAAAAACATCTTAGAATAAAAGAAACTATAAGCTTACACAATTAAGAACAGAAGATGGTATATAAAGAGACAGAAAAGATCTATGTTTTTCTCAAGGCCTACTTATCAAGACAATCACACAGAACTTTAAAAATCTATAGCAGAAAAGGTATTGTCAAAGGCTAAAAAGTAATAGCATACTTGTCATCCAAGAGACATTTTTAAAATATTACTTCCCTTTATACTGTACATGAAGAAATAATTGTTACATTATAATGAGCATACTATTTAGTATCACCTTCTTAAAAATTTAGCTCGTTTTATTATTATTTTTAAAAAGAATTTTAAAGACTACTTGTACAAAATAGAAACAGCCTCTAAATTTCATTTTATTTTTGTTTTGTCTTATTTTTTGAGACAAGGTCTCACTATGTACTCTGCACTGACCTTGAACTCATTATGTAGCCCAGGTGGCCTTGAACTCCCAGTGATCCTCCTGCCTCAGCCTCCCAGGTTCTGGGATTACAGGTGTGTGCCAGCATACCAGGCTAAATTTATTTTCAAACCAGAGTATGTTTTGGCAAATAATTTGACATTTTAAAGTCCTATTTTCTCATTCAACATGCTTTCATGGTATCATTACTATGCATATAATCCCACACTAGACACTAAAATCTATGAATTTAAAAAGAATTTTTCATACATTTCTAATGTAGATTGTGACATTGTGAACGGCATGAAGAGTAAACTATGATGTCTACATTTTTTTCTACAGCAATTTTCCTTTCACTATTTGTGCTAATGTCTTCTTGTTCTTGCTTGGCTGTTGTGTTGGAATGTGGGCAGTGGATAAAGCAATTTGAATGACTCAGTACTAGCAAATATGAGTTTGAGTAAAGGCACATAGCCAATAAAAAAAATGCCCTTTAGCCCATTTGTAAGAGTTCGAGAAAAGAGGAATAGGGAAGGCTTTTAAAAATGATATTTCAAAATACAAAATAATGTTGGCACTTTAAATTCAAGGTTTAAGGAAAAAATATATTAGAAATTATCAAATTCAACCTGCAACTCTGACAATAAATTTGAAATTTGTTTAAGATTATTCAACAGTGAGAAATAACTATTATACAAATGATACCAGCAACAGTACAGTGTCAGAACCCACATTTAAATTAGTAGTGTTACTGGAGGCTAATTATGTTCATCATAATTCCATCTGAACATAAAAGAACATGTATAAATGACTAGACAAAAGGATTAAGCCTCTTACCCCATATTTACATTGGCGGGATGTTGCTCCATACTGGAAACGACATTGCTCATCAGCATCGTACACCTGACCTGGGGCCACAGCTGGATAAAGAAAGTCACGCTTGGGAGGCTCATTATCAAGGCAAGTACCACGGCCTGAACTGTTCAACATAAAGGATCAAAGGAAATTAGGTACTCTATGGACTATTTCCATCACAATTATGAAACCATGTGTTGAGTTCTTTGTAGTAATAATTTAATGAATGAAAAACAATATATAATCACAATATTCTACCAATAAATAATCACATGGCAAAACAGAGTGTATTTAAAATGACACCTAAATAAGAGCTCTAAACTGTTTTTTCCAGCACCAACACAATGGAAGCATCTTAGACAACATTCTGAAAATGTCATGTTGGCCTTTAAAACACTGATTTAAATTGATTTCTGAATGAATCAAAACAAAGTTTCATATTGTTTTAAGCTTCGTTTGTTTTCATTGAAAATACAACCACATCTGGTAGTAGAATTAAAAACATAAATGTGGAAAAGTTTTCAAACTTGTAGTTGTAATCCTTAAAGACCTAATTTATAGCCTTTCACCTTAGTCAGAACAATAGATGCTGTAATAAGACATATCCATAGGTTCTTGAAATACTTCACTAACAAATGGGCTGACTGACAGCTGAGGCAAAAATTCAAAGTTTTCCTCTCAAATATATTAGAAATGTTTAGTCTTTCAAAACTTTCATATTTCATCTAGGGTCATCAGAATTGGAAAAGAGAATGTTCTCTCTCTATAATTTCTGCTTTGCAAAATATGTCTGCACTCAAACATAATATTTTAATTCCACAGAACAAATAACATAAAGATTGCCAAAAGCCAGACAGAATAGTTTAAAGAGCTTTAAACTTTACTAAATATAATTGTTCATTTTTATTTAGTCAGTGTGCATAAAATAGGACAGATGCTTTTTTACTTTCATTTCACATGTGAGTAAGTTAGAATTTTTAAAGAATTCCTGTGCCAACATTTAAAAATTTTTTCCAACATTCCTGTCCATTGTGCCAGCACTTGTGTTTTTTTTCCAACTCTTTTCCATCCACTTTGCCAAAGGAAAATAATTTCACAAGTAGAAGTTCCTCAAGTGTTATTGAGGACAGTATAAATTTTCATTTATATATAGGTAAGAAAGAACTATGCATAACAGTGAGTTTTACATTCACTAAAAATTTCTCATTCTTAAAATGTAAGACTTAATTGTGTAAAATATAACTTTGCATAGCAGTAAATTAATACCTTTAAAACACTAAACCATATCATTAGTAAAGTGATAAAGACTCAGAAGATGAAAGGGATAAAATATACCCTTCTTTACACCCTGTTCAATTATGCCACTCTTAATTTAAATTAATTAACAAAAAGTATCTATATGGAATATTAAATATGGTGCTAATATAGATGTATTCAGCTATTGACCACTGCAATAATTTCACTCATCACAATTCAAGGTATCTAACAATCATTTTTTCATTTACCTATCTAGTTTTCATGAAAAAAAACACTTGTTTTTTTGCAATTTTAGAATTTGATATGTATCTCAGCAAGAAATACTATTTACACATGAATTTCTAGAAATAGAGTTTTACATATAATTATGTGTAAGCTTTAGGCAAACATAGTTCTACTAGTAAATCTGAAGTTATATACAATAGAGTGGCACCTTGGTTCACAAGCACTTTTTTGTGAACAATTTGGTTTGCAATCAGAAGCATTTAGCAAAATTCTGCTTTTGTTTGCAAATTCCGCATCAGGTAATGAACACAGCAATAGCCATACTTCCCAAATGAACATGAACTTGGCCATCTTTTCTGGAATGAGTTATGTTTGTGAACCAAGGTACCACTGCTTTGAGGTTAATGACCAAAAGGTCATATTTCAACAGTGTAATGTTAAAACAAAGATGTTTTGAAAAAATGAAATATCTGCAAGATGACCAAATTAGTAGTTTAATTCCTAAATTTTTCTTCCAGAATATCAGTTTTATCTCCCATATAATAAAAGTATAAAGTTTTAACAAAGTAATTGAATATATAATAAAAACAAAATAAGTACTACAATAAAGGCAGAAAAATTAAAGATTTTACTGAAGGTAAACCTATTATAGTTTACCTTAAACTATAATAGGTAACACATAATTATCAATAGCATAACAAAAAAGTGCAGGATATATTCACCTAAGTGACACTAACTCAGAAATCATTTAAAAATAATTATATACAATTATTTTAAAAGTAGATTAAAAATTTAAGAGGAAGAACTATATGAAGCCCAAGGGCAAATTTAAGAATAGATACACTGAGGAAAATATTGTTTTCTGATGGCAAAATTGGCAGGAGAAAAATAAAAAAATAATTCCTTCATTTAACATTCTTGTTTCAAAGTAGTAATGGTCTTTCTATCATGGTTTGTGTTTAAGGAATGACCATTGCAAGGGCCTTCAGTGCCATGTACTGTGGGCTCCTGGGACCAAAACTCTTCTGAGAAAGTTTATCCCAAAACTATATTTTTCTTTCAGTTCTTTGGAAGCACCTCTTGCTTTTGTATTAATGTATCCTGACTAAAAAGCTACATAGGTTTTGTTCTCTTTTTCCAGTACATTTTTACATAAGAATAAAACTCCATATGAAATAAAGTATAAAAGAAAACTATATGAATCTTTTACAAATGAACTGGTGCTTAGGAATATCATATCAGTAAAGGCATTTTGGAATATGTTTGGCTATATTTGTACAAATTAGCAAGGCCTGCAAGTCAAGTATTTTCTAGTAAGGCAATTGTAGAGATACCTGCATGTCTGGTTAAAACTGTCTCCATTTTCTTAATATTGGATGCAATCATATTTTGTAATATAGCAAAACCTTGATTAGTGTATGTAAGGATGAGACAATTTTCATATTTTAATTTTTAATCAAGAATTAAAGATGCTTTTTGAATATTGTTACTAAAATATGACTATTTCTTTTCTTCTACTTCTGCTACTTTCAACTAGGTAAAGTCTACAGATCACAGTTATTATTAACATTAGAGTATAATATTTCTGGATATTTTCATGTCTTCAGATTATTAATTATCATAATGAATTATGACAGATACAAAGAGAGAGGGCAGAGAATATGAATCTGAAAGATGTGTATTTAACCCTGGATTTGGTTTTTCTTAATATTTTTTCTCAGAAAATTTCCATTTGCTGAACTCTAATCTTCCTTGTAGAGGTGATTATTATTCTGACTTTTAATAATGATAATTTCCTTAATTTTCCTAATAACTTTATTTCTCAATTATTTACCTGCCTGCTTTGGACTCCTTTATTAAAAAATCATACTCTAAGGTTTTCTCTTGGAACTTCATTTTTTTGTTCAGTATTGAGAATGACATTTAGCTAAGCTGACATATGTAACTGTAGCCCCTTCATTTTTATTATGCTAAAATATTTCATTATTTATTAATTTTTCTATTAATGAATATTTTAGATATTTCCAATTTTCTGATAATTTCAAATTACTATGCTGACATGAATGTTTTATGTACATGCTTCCTGGTGCAAATGTACAAATGTTTTTCTTTTCCTAAAAATATTAGAATGAGTTGTTACCTTACACATTGTGATTTCCTTATTTAAATAAAACAGAAGCTATAGGAAATATTTATTTTATATAGAGTTCTAGCAAATTAAGATATAAAACTCTTGCTATGCTGAGCCTATTATTTATGTTACTATCAAAGTAATGGTAATAGTGACATTATGTACAAATCCCCTTGAGTTTCTCATTACAAATTTTTGCACTTAAAAAAATATAAACCTCATCTATTAATGAATTAAATGTAACATATTGTTAGTCTCCATTTATGAGACACTATATCTTAATATTAAGTACAGATAAAATTGTACAACGCAAAATTATATACATTAAAAGTAAACCTGTGATTGTTTTTTTAGAGCATATATTTCACAATAACCTATCCGTAGTTAATATCTAAAGAACTACAGGTAATTATTGCTTTCAGGCAGTCTATTTTTTATAGTTCTAAAACAAGGCAAAAAAAACTGTATTAGTTTAAGAATATGTTTCTTCTCTGATTGTGAAATTCATAGTAAAAGTATATTTGCATTTTCATAAATCTTTGCAGTGTGGTGGGAGTCATATTTTATGTATTTCTCTTCTAATTTAGAGAATTCATTTACATAGTTGAAAGATTAGCATTAAAACTATAAACACGAGCCAGAATTCAGTCTTCAAGTAAAATTTACATGTTCCTATATAAAATACAGTGTATCACGCCAGGGATTTATTTAGCTCAATGGCATAAGCATTTTCCTGCCAATCACAAGGTCGTGAGTTCAATCCCCGGTCCAAAAAACAAACAAACAAAAACCAGTGTGTCCTCCCAACTTTGTTTCCATAACTCATGAGAGGATCTTGCTAATTGAAATTTTAAATGTATTTTTACTAAAACAATATACTATAAAGGACAGACATTTAGACTACAATACAATGGAGTCAATCTGAGCAAGAAATCTTTCCATATATATAACTCCATACATATCTCAACAGTCCCTTAACAACAACAACAAAAAGTTAACATTTAATGCCATTTCTTATTTTTTTTGCAATGGTGCTAATATAGAAAAAGTAAGCAAAAATGAAATAGGTTGATATAATCTACAGCAAGTGAAGTTCTTTACCTACTATGTTCTCATAAATTTATCAATTTTTAGGAAACTCACAATGTTTTACCTAAATGTTACAATTTAATAATAATTTAGGTAAATATAAACCTGAATGTGTTAAAGTCAACCCCTTTTTCCCCTCCAGCTCTCTGTATGATTGGGATATTTGAACTTCAGCCTTCCAAGAAGTTTACTCCACCCCCAGATGTAATTATGACTTATCAAAGATTTGTGGTATGTTTCCCAAAACAGATTAACAGAAGGAGGGAAAACGTGTTTGGCTAAATTATTTCTTTAATATGATGTTTAACAAAAAATTAAAGATCCCATTTACAAAAATTGCTTTCCATCTATAAAAATAATTTTCCACCTAATAGATTAATGTTGAGCTTCACGTGTACTTGCTAGAGAGGAAATATGAGTGCTTTGTTTATTTTATTCATCTTATATCACTTTCTTATAGTTTCAATCTCAACTTTCTTCCTAGTTCACCTTCAACAGTAACATCGTCTCTCTTAATACACTCAGCTTCTGTTCTTTATGTAAAAATAACTATTCTGTATTTAATTTGGAATTTCAGAAAATTTAGTTGTGGATCTTTGTTAGTGCAAACAACTTAATGCAGGAACTGATTCACAGGAACTTTAAAAAAAATATATGAATTATCCTGTACTATTTCTAAGTGGTGATGAATATATGAAAAACTGGGCTAAATTACTTCTGACTGCCTGCCGCTGCCTGGAAAATTAGCCCATAATCATCAATGGGTGGGGGCCATGGCACCAGGTTTATCTCTCTCTAGTTTCTAAATAAATAAATAAATAAATAAGTCCCGCAGGCAGATAGGAAGAACACTACCTGCAAAGCCGTCGTCGGAAAACATCAGAAGCTGGCATAACACGTCCATTATAACGGAAATGGGTTCTGTATTATTTAATCAGGACGGCTTCTGGGCGATTCATGAACCACTTATTGAATCACCGAGTTTAAGAAATCTGAAAAAAAATATTGGGAGTTGGTAAACACCATCTCCTGATTGATCAGTAGCACCTAGTGTTTCAGAATGACACAAGAGACTTTGTGTTCTACTGGCACTAATAGTGAATCTCTATAAATCATAGAAAGCTCATTGCTAAATTCACCATCACCTTTGATCTATACAGTCACTAAGTGGAGAAAGATGTGCATTTTGTTTACTGGGCTGCAGTATTTCCTAAACCATCATCTTTCAAGATTTCTTCTTTTTGAGAAGAGAGGTTAAAACAAAGTGTTATGAGCTTTTTGAGCCAATTATAAAACATAAATGTACCCTTAATCCTTGATAAAAATAGCACTATATTTTACAAAATATGCATAGGTTTTGCAGAAGTTAAATTCACCGCATTAGTACAAAAGAACAAGACATTCAAGAAAGTTACTGTCTTTGTACTTCAGTGAACTGACCTTTTTAAAGGTCTTGGCGTATAAAGGTCTTTTATTGCTGGGATAGATTATCATCAGATTTGTTTTTAGTTTGTTATTAAAGAAGGAGGGGGAAAAGATGAATTTTTCCCATGCCTCTACCCATTTTCTTTCACATCTACCTTTCATTAACGGTTTTAACTTTTCCAGCATCCTTATGAGGATGCACAGGAGAAATATTTTTATAACATACAGGAAAAATAAGTCCCTGTCAACACTAATCATGCTTATACATACAAAATACAAAGAAGCAACAAGGATTAAATAATGATTTTTGGATTAATTATGTTTTAAAAACCTCAATAGAACACTTTATTAAAATTAGTAATAATTCTACATCTTCAACCAAACCAGCAGGGGTTTTTTTTAAAAAAAAAAAAACTGTATTTTACCAGCAATTAAGGGATTTTCTTTTACTGTATCTTTACAGTCATAATATGGTTCAAATAGACAGGATCTGGCAGGAGATCAAAACTGGTCCATGAATATATGTATTTTAACAGCAAAGAACACACAAAATTTATTATATGCCTAAGACATGGGAGTATTAGACACTGGCCTTGTACTTAGTATATAAACATGGTACTAGCTAATGAGCTGTATAGCAGTCAATGAAACAGGATACAGGAGAAAAGAAAATAATAATTTTAAAAACCAAGAAAAGGATTGCCATCAAAAATACTCAGGAATCCTGAGTACATTATATACAGTTTGTCTTTCTGATGACAGAGATTAAAATTCTATTATAAAAACATGAGCCAAGTCAAGAGAGAAATTCCAGATCTGACTTGACTTCTAGAGAGAGCAGATTTTTAACAATGTTTAAAAGTTAGATAAAATCATCTTGGAAAATGATACTGCTGGTGCTGAGTGTAAAAAAACTAGCAAATGATAGTAAACAAATTTTCTGTGTCTATCTTTATAGTATTATACTTCACCCATTTGGCACTAGAAAAGTTAGTGCTATAATTTTCTATTACTAAGATTAAAATTTGTTCATATATAATATTTAACCCATGAAATTAATTTTCAACTGTTATTATAGCATTCAAAACTGTCCATTTTAACCATTTATCTTTTGGTTATCGAGTAAGCACTATTCTGGGTAATTTATAGTCTTGCTTAAATCCTTTAAAATATATAATTAAAAGTTTTCAGTACATATAATCTGGCTCTTAGTAGATATGAAGGAAAGTTATAGTGAATAATTTTATCCTGTAAACATCTGATTTTTAAAAAATTTGCAATCATGTTAATATAAACTTTGAACAAAGTTAATATTTAAAAAGAATTTCCATTGTTGACAGGTACTTTAGGTAGATCTTATTTTTCCTCTGCAAGACAAAAATAATACAATATAGCTAAAGTCAACAGTAGAGCAATAAAGCACTGAAAATCTTTATATTATTTAAAACTGTAGTATCATTTAATGTCTATTAAGTGTTTTATATAATTATAGTATTAGACATAATTATGAACAAAATAACTGATAATGTAAGCATTATGATTTAAGCCCATTTACAAAATAGGACACTGAGAACTACAAAAACTAAGTAGCAAATCCATGGTCACGTAGCCAGAAAGACCCACAGTTTCTAAAGTCCAGTCTGGAAGCTCTAAACAGGTGAAAAGATCTCCTTTCCTAAACATGCTGAGTTGATTTATACTAGTTATATTTAGATAAACAGATTGTGGAATATTGATTGAAAGACTGCAAAAGAAGTTCCCAAACAGTAGAAAAGAGATAATATTTAATAAAGTTTTTTCTCAAAGAGTTCATTTCCTGCTGCTTATTTTTGTTGTTGTTGTTGTTTGTTACTATTACTCTTGCACTTCCATATAACTCTGTTTTATTACCAACAAAATGAAATATGTAATCATTGAATTAAAGTATGGCTTATTCTCTACTAAGTTATGAAATTCTTTCTGAAATTGTTTCCTATTTTTTTAACAATTCTAATCACTCACATCATCAGTTTCACTTATATGTCTTTGCTCCACTTTCTCTAGTTTGCTCAATAAGTTTTGGGTATTGAACTGAAAAAATTTGCCTTAAAGATGGGTTAAAGTATGTAGGGAACAACCTGATATATAACTGGGTCCTATAAAAGTTGCTCATTATACAAAGTTTGAAGCACTACGTACTAGGTTTCCATCAATGACTTATTTCTGGAGCAATTCATAATTACTCTCCAGAGATTACTTACTCTAGAAAGCTGGTGATATAGTCTCGACTGCAGGCAGACCAGGAAAAAGGATTGGTATTTGCAGTAATGTGAGCTGCCATAAGTTTTGCTGCTTCATGACCTTTGGTCCCACAAGAATTTCCAATTCCATCATGGTTCATACCAAAACTGTTTTAATAAGGAAGAAACATGAAAAAAAAAGAAATAAGAAAAAAATAAAACAATCCCCTATACATCCTTCATTTTATTTGACCATTTATTAGTGTTCTATCAAGATAGACCACATCCACTACAGAAATGTAAGACTAATGTCAAGGATAATAAAGACTAATTGAATGATACAATATACCTAATTTCTTTTCACATTTATCCTATATTCTCATGTGTTACCTCATATGTTTCTATCACTCCTTGAACAGAAAAGAGAATGTATATGAATCTTCACTTTATAATGAGAAAACAGATTTAGCAAAGGTGAACAAGCTATAAAAGATCACATAGAAAGTTCTGTAATTTTTAGTGAACTCTCCCTTTTAACAAGATAGTTGTCATCCTATCTAAATATACTGACTCTAAAGCAAATTTTTAAAAGATAACTATGACCCACTGAATTCTAGGATATAGTTCAAATACAGAAGTTCTTTTTTTTCTTTTTTGATTTTTGAGACAAGGTCTTGCTGTGTAGTTCAAGCTACCTTAAACTAATGATGCCTCTCCTCCCTCAGCCTCCTGAGTGCTGAAATTAGAGGCATATCTCACTGTACCTGGTTCCTTTCTCTTATTAACATTAATGTAAGAGAAGTAAATGCATTTATGATTTATGTCTCTGTGTTTTTATGTGTTCTCAAAACCCTTCTGGAAACATCCACTTAAGGATTATGGTTTTTCTTTGTCATTTCCTCCTATGTCCTACAGTCATGCTTAATACTACCAATGTGATATCAAAACATACTTCAATGATACAAAAATATTCTGAGAGGGATATTCCCACTGTACATGAATACATTTTACCTCCTAAGTATCCGGAAGATTAGGATAAATATTTCTGAAAAAAATAAAGCTGTCTTTCCATTGTGGCATTTCAATATATACATCAAGATGCCTGTTCAAGGAAATGTCACTAGAATGTAAAACAGATAAGGCTAAGTGTTGCAGGACAATCTGGAAAAGGTAGTTGAGAATAGATAAGTGCAAGAGAATTAAAGAAGGTAAAGATGAATGCAGCCTTTTTAGCAATAGCTAAAAGTAAAGCACAGCTTTTAGCAAAGCTTCTGAAGATATATAAACAAGCACAACTGAAAATTTCTGAGTCAGAAGATACAGGAGTGATCTGTATTTTAGACGGGTCATTATACTAACTCTTTGGTGGACATATTGAAGTAAAAAGATAATGGAGTCAGAAAGAATAGTCAGATGAATATTTCCAATTAAATTATGTTGGTCTGAAGTAGCACATTAGACAAACAAAGGGAATTATATTTGAGACATGTTTAGGAGGCAGAATGGATGGGTTGTTCTTCCAAAGTGCACTATGAAAAAATTAAATGACAGTATGTCCACATATGGGCAGCAAGGAGGAGGAGTGAGCAACTCAAGTGGGAGGGTTAACATAAGTAAAGGGAAGAAATATATGAGAGGATCCAGAGCTCTAAAGTAATGAGCAATAAACTTTTCAAGAAAGCTAATATTTAGTCTTCTAGTTTGACATAAATACAATTGAGTCAACATCTTTGAGTGGTCTTCTAGGAATGTGAAGGTGGAATTTCCAAGTGAGTTAAATTAGACATATATTCTGTCAGAATAATCAGATTTACACAATGGGCTCCATGGTGTAAGCATGCAATTCAACAAAATTAATATGCCTTATTTCTTTCAAAGGCTGATGTTCCTACATTAATACTGTGCTTCTTTTCAAATGACAATAGCTGTAAAAAGATTATTTCCTTTCAGCAGCAGCTTTACACTTACCTCTACATCATGTTAAGATAGGTGTAAACAGCTTTAAGAGAATAACTTTCAAGATTCTTGACTCCTTTATATACATTTTTCTAAAAATGAGTCAAGCTTCTAGCTTCATAATGATATATCTCCTATCTTACAAAACACTCATTTATAATTTTAAAACAGTGCATTGCCTTGGAGTACTAACATGGATGCCAAGAAGAGACAACTACAACTCTTTGGTGTCAATGTTGGGAGAAAAGAATGATTTTTAGCTACTGTCTTGCATTAAACTGTATTAGGTGATTTACAATTCTTTCATTAAGTTTACAGAATATAGTATAAGTAACAACCGACAGATGGTAAATACCATTTTTTGCAGATAGTTCACTATGGGTATGCTTTGACAAGTGATTCAGAAAGAATTCAAAGAATTGAGTGATATTTCTATAATAAACTCTTTTTATCCATATTTACTTATTTATTTGAACAAATTTTCTCAAGATTCCTTTATAGAAATAAAATAAAGGCATTGAATTGATGCTGAAATTCTGATTTATTCCAGCATTGCAAAGATACAAACAGTAATTGAAAAATACATCTGACTAAACAGTAATTGAAAAATACATCTAACTAAAATACTTCTAATAAATATTTTCATATTTATGTTAAAGATATGTAATATGTACATGTCTTTCCAACCAATCATTAATAATTATAATCTAATGAATATTAAGTCTAGATGAAAATTTTTATTTCACTGTAATTTAATTTCACTGTGATATGCTTTTGTTGTAGAAATATACATTAAAATACTTTTAGCATAACATACCTTTTAATCTATTAAAGTATATTGAAATAAACATTAAAACAAAATTCTGAAAGGGAATAGCTCTCCACCAATAATGAGTTAAAGAAGGAAAACCTGATATAATTTGTTTAAAAGACTGAAGTCTCACTACGTCTCCCAGGCCAGCTTTGAACTTCTGCCTCAGCCATCTGAGTGACTGTGAATACATGGGTGTGCCAGTGTACCTAGTTATGCTATTATATGCAATAGTCTAGAAATGTTATCTTTGCAATAACTTAGACATAAAAGAAAACTTTGTGGAAATTCCCTAAAAACACACAATGTGGTATATGGTTTTAAGAACATCTTTTCAAAAGTATGAACAAAAATATTTCAAAACTAATCAAGTCACTGAAGTTAAAAATCTTGAGTTCTAGTTCTACTAACAACCTTTAAATGTCATGTGCATACAGTTATTTTAAAGATCTAGATTTCAGTTGTCTGAGAATATATAATTTTGTAGCTTGTATTTTAAATATAAGAAATTTTAGAAATGATCTGCAGAAATTACATAGTTCACTAACAGTGACACAAAGTGAAATGGAAGTTTACAACTGCTATTTGTAACATCACCTCCAAAAGATCAGGCAGGAATTAACTCATTATTTGGTATAAAAAGGAGTGTGTGTGTGTGTGTTGTGTGGTTAAATAGGTTTTCTCCTACGAAGACTATCACCGAAGAATTTGGCAAAAGAAATAAAACTCATCATTTGTGATTAAAAACAAAACAGGTAAGATGGCTGGGGATGTAGTTCAGCGGCACAATTACCTGCCTGGCAAGCATAAGGTCTTGAATACGATTCCTGGTACTCTCCCCAAAACTGGAAAGATGTCAGTTTAAAACTATTATACTGGAAAAAATTAGCATGTTAACTAGGACTTAGCATCAGCTGGTGTAGAGGAACAGGAATCTTAATACATAAACATTGTACTATAGTCAGAGTAGCTGTTCTGGACAGTGATCTGGCAGGATGAGGGGCATCTTTTTGTCTGTAACAACTTTTCTATAAATTTGAAATAACCTCAAACTTAAAAAATTAGAAAATAAGTACATATGCATGAAAAATATCCTATAATATTTCAGTGGGGTGTATGTAAATTGTAATATTAATGTCAAATTCATTAGGCTTAATTACCTACAGGAGAAAAACAGATATATATAGATATATATCTATATATATGGATCATTGCTAAGACTGATCCTGACAATATTGCTATAATGAACTACGGCTACATGGATAGATATACAGATATAGAATCAGCATTCTACTTTTGAATTTGAAAAAAAAATAAGAAAATAAGAAAAGAAACAAAAAAGTTGGACAAATATGAAACCAACCCAAAAAGATGAATCAGAGTGATAGGAGAAAATCTTAACAGTTGGTTATATGTGTTGCCTAAAAACTTCTGAATACATAGGGTTAATGAGTCTCATTTGTGGAGGGTTTTAGAAACTGAAACAGAGACTGGTAGAGGCAGGGGGAGACAGACAGACTGGTATTCCTTGGGCCGCCTATAGTTCTCCATGTCTCACTGCTAAGATCACAAGGCCCGGATCACCTGCTCTTTATCAGGTCATTTCTCAGGGTAACTCTGACAATATTCTCCTCTGACAAAAGTATTGGTTAACTCATTACTTGCTATAAAAGTAGTAGACGCCTCAAGCTCAGTGTTTCTCAGTTGTAAGGAAAATCCTTGGCATGTGTAGCATTTATTTGGACCATATGTTGTCCCTGTAGAAGCTGGGGCCAAGGAGAACCAATGTAATATATTAGAGGTTATGATGTTGTGCTGTATGTAACAAAACCCTTTACCTCTGCCATAGAAGTTACATGTCTTTTGCTACCATCCATGCAACAATTATAGGAAACTTTTTACCGTATGTAAAATAAAATCTCAAATTCAGTAAAGGGACATAAAGAGAGAGAGAGGAAGAGTGAGGGAGAGAGAGAAAAGAGAGAGAGAAACAGAGACAGAGATAGCGATAGAGAGAGAGACTGCTTAGGGCAACATAATCACCATGAAAAGGTAAGTAATGAACCAAAGTATCCCAAATTAATCTTAACTTTTAGAAAATGAAGCTCAAATTTTCAGCAATATTTACAAAAATAAAGTGAGGTTTTGTTTGGTTTCTTTCTCAAGAAATAAATTGCATGTAGATTTTCCACTAAACGACTATCCTGACAATATTTTCCACTAAACGGATTCAAGTAAATAACCATAAATTCTCTCTCATATCTTCATATTTCTCTTCACATCATAAAAGATTAAAGACATTTCCTCTTTCTATTTGTTGAACAAATCACTTTCCCCTCTTAACATATCATCCAAAAGGTATAAGAATAATAAGAAAAAGAAACAGAATACAAACTCTACAAATTAATAAAGAGGACAAAACTTCTAAAATGATAAATGCTAACATTGTATATATGTGGAAGGGTGTCTGAATAAAGCAAAGTCAAAGAAAATTACAGAAAATACTGAAATATGATACCAATAATGAAGAGCTAAGCTAAAAGGAGCAGAGCAGAGCATGTTTCTTTAAAATCAAATTTGCAGAACAAAATATGCAATCTTTTCTAGTGAACAATTACATTATAGAGAAATACAGTGTTAAAGAGTTGAATCATAAAAATATTTGAATCATTAATAAATTGCTGCTTACTGGAAATAGGGGTTATGGCGTCTGTTCCACAAAAACCTTCTACAATTTAGTTCATCTAAAAAACAAAAAACAACAAAACAAAACAAAACACCCAAGTTTGTTGAAGAAAAGTACAATTCAAATGGAATGGTGCAGCTACAAAAACACTAGATTTTTTAAAAAGAATAGTAAAATACCAATAAAAAATTGGCAGAAAAATTATAGAAAATAAGAAAATTTTTACATATTAGCATGAATTTAAACAGACTTAATAAAGCCTTTTACAAAAACATTAATCTAAGGCAAAGGCATAAGCAATCAGATAAGATACAGCAAGTCAGGAAATAAAAAACATGGACTGTCACAAGAATTAAGTGAGAAAAAATAAAACCATCATAGAATAGGCTGTACAGCTATACTGAAATAGTAAAAAGAATTAGACAACTGCTAAAAACATTTCTCCCTAGTATTATAAAAACCAGCAAAATGAAAATAGAATTCATCAACCAAAAGACTTCTAGATTTAATAATAAAATTCAATAGCATAGCTGGATACAAAGTTAATGCACAAAAATCAATAGCCTTTCTGTACATGAATAACAAGCTCACTCAGAAAGAAACCAGGGAAACCACACCTTTCACAATAGCATTCAAAAATATGAAATACCTAGGAATCAATCTAATGAAGGAAGTAAAAGACCTTTATATGGAAAACTATAGTACTCTGAAAAAGAAGATCTAAGAGGTTATCAGAAAATTGAAAGACACCCCCTATACTTTTTCTCAGGTCAGAAGAACCAATATAGTGAAAATGGCCATAATCCCAACCAACATATCAATAGTGAATCTCACAGAATTAGAGAAAAGAATTCTAAAATTCATTTGGAACTAGAAGATATCTAGAAGAGCAAAAGCAATTCTGGGCAACAAAGGCAAGGCAGGAGGCATCACAATCCTTAAACTGGAATTGTACTATAAAGTTACTGTGATACAAACCAAAAATGGGGTACTGGCAGAGAGAGAGAGAGACAGAGACAGAGAGACAGAGAGACAGAGAAAGAGAGACAGAGAGAGAGGAAGGAAGGAAGGAAGGAAGGAAGGAAGGAAGGAAGGAAGGAAGGAAGAAAGAAAGAAAGGAAGGAAGGAACTCAAGGACTAATGGAACAGATTAGAAGATGCAGAAACAACTCAAAACACACTCAGCAACCATATCTTTGACAAAGTGGCCAAACACTTTCACTGAAAGCAAGATAGCCTGCTTAATAAATAGCACTGGGAAAACTAGCTTTGATATTCCAAAGATTGAACCTAGACTCGTACCTCTAACTAAGCACTAAACTAAATGGAAATAGATCAAAGATCTGAATATTAAAACCACTATATCAGCTGCAAGATAGAAAAAGTAAAATTGTGGAAGACATAGGCATAGGCAAAGACATTATAAAAAGAAAAACTATTACATAGGAAATATCACAAAGAATAAACAACTGGGATCTCGTCATATTAAAAAGCTTTTAGACAGCCAAAGAAATCATCAACAGAATAATGGACAATACAGAATGAGAAAAAATTTGGGGCAGCTGTTCCTCACAAAGAACTAATAGCCAGAATACACAAAGAACTCAAAAACATCAGACCCTCCCAAATTTAAAGACCTAATCCAAAAATAGCCATCTCAGATGAATAGACAACTCTCAGATGAAGAAGTACAAATAGCAAATAAATATATGAAAAATATGTTAAAACAAATTAAAACCACCATGAGATTCCATCCGGGAAAGATAGCTATCCTCAAAAAAATCAACCAATAACAAATGCTGGTGGCATTATGGCAAAAAGGAACCCTTCATTATTGGTGGGAATGTAGACTGTGGAAATCAGTGTGGAGATTCCTCAAAAAACTAGAGGTTCCATTTAACCCAGGTATTCCCTTTTTTGGTATCTTCTTGAAAGAACTAAAAGCATTATACCATATAGCAACAACATATACACCCATGTTTATAGTAGCAGAGTTTGTATAAACTAAATCTTGGAAACAGCTCAAAAGGCCGCCAATGGATGACTGGATAAAGAAGATGTGCTTCTTTTATACAATGGAGTACTACTCTGCCATAAAGAAGGATAGACTTGAGGCATTTATAAGTAAATGGTTACATTCTGAGAGCATATTCTTAAGTGAAATAAATTGGACACATGTATTTAAATATCACATTTTTCTCTTGTGTGAGAAACTGACAGGGCAAATAAGAATCAAAATGTATAATAGATATTGGAAAACAGGAAGAAAACATTCAAATGGGAAAGGAAATAAGGTAGGGAGAGGAAGAAGGGAAAAAAGGGAAAAGAAAAAAAGAATGAAAAGTGGAAAACAAAGCTTGTAAATAAGGAAGGGAAAAAGTGTTGAAGGGAGGATAGAGAATTGGAAAAAAAGAATCAAGATATATACAACATATGGGAACAAATTCCCTAAGATAAATGTGATCATATGTATATCAAAAGTGTGCCAATAGGGCCAGGGATTTAACTCAGTGGCATAAACGCCTGCCTTGCAAGCACGCAGTCATGAGTTCAATCCCTAGCACACACACACAAAAAAAGTATAGCTTCTATGTTTTTGTTAGTCAACAATTATATGGAAAGTCTCTGTGAAACCAAAAAACCCTGTTAAAACTCATAAATTTGTTAGATTTATTGGAAATTTGAGGCCAGTGAGCTTTTAGTTTGTAGTGAATTTCTTCATTGAATGCTATTAGGGATGAAAATGCCATTCTAGAAAATCTCTGGTACCCCCCCAAAAAAAGTGTACCAATAAAATTAATTAACAAAAAAAGAGAAAATGGACTGCATTCTAAGGATCAAATTAAAGAAATCTAACATAGGTATCAATGCTCTATACAAAAGATAGAACTAAAATAAATTTTAAAAACAGCATTATAAGAAAATGCTAAGAAAGTTCAAGAAACAAAAATGGCCACATTATAATCAAAATTGAACTCTTCTATACTTAGGAAAAACCAACAGAGGATGAATCCACAGTGATCTATGTCCCATAAACATACTAAACTTTAAAAATAAAATAATTTTCAGGCAATCAGGATAAAAGAACAAATTACCTAGCATGGCAAAACACTAAGAATAGATTCATATTTCTCCATAGTGATGTTTAACAATAGCGAAACTTATAGTGATGTCTGAGTATAAGGTGCCAGTATCAGTTAAACTGGGTATAAAAGGCAGTTTGAATGAGAACGCAAGAAAAAATTTTCATAAGTTATTCTTACAAAAACTGCTATAGTTAAATTTCAGTGTTGTTTCAAATTAATGCAAAAGTTTGATGGCTGATTAATGTGACCTTGATTCAAAGACTAGACAAGAATCAACCAAACAAGAGAGGTATAGATCAATTTCTTTAATGAATATAGACACAAATTTCCTTAATAAAATACTGACGAAAGTAATACAATGAACCATTTAAAGATGGTGGTAGATAAAGATGACCAAGTAGGATTATCTCCAGGATACAAGAATGATTCAATTTATGCAAATGAATAAATGTAGTACATCACATAAATAGAAGAAACGACAATATCACATGATCAAAATAGATGCAGAAAATCTGGGAATGATGGCACATCCCTGTAATCCCAGCACTCAGCAGGCTGAGGAAGAAGGATTGCCGTAAATTTGAGGCCAGCCTGAGCTACCCAGTGAGACCATGTCTGAAAATAACAACAACAACAACAACAACAACAACAACAAAAAACCAACAACAACAAAAAAAAACCCTACAAATCAGTAAACAAAGAAAAAAGCCTTTGACAAAATTAAACATCTTTCATGAAGAAAACAGATATTGAAGGACCTTATCACAATCTAATAAAAGGTATTTGTAACAAACCTACATCATATTAAATGAGGAAAAGTTGAAAACTTTCCTTCTAAAATCAAGAACATGATAATGATGTCCACCACTTCCACTCCTGTTGAACACTGTATTCAAAATATTAGCAAGAGCCATTAGGCAATATATATACGAAAGGAAAAAAATCAAATTATCATTCTTTGCAGATTTTTGGAGTCTTCTATACAGAAGACTCAAAAAACTGAATTATTAACCAAGTTCAGTAGTGTAACAGGATGTAAGATCAACATACAAAAATCTAATTAGTATACTAATAAAAAAACCCACTAAGAAAGAAATTAAGAAAATATCATTCCAACAGAACCTAGAAAAATTAAGTACTTAGCACCAACATAACTGAGGAAGTGAAAGACAAACACAATGAAAAGTACAGTAATTTGAAAAAAGGAACTCGAAGGGAATATCACAAAAGAGAAAGATACAGTATTTCTTGTTCTTGAACAGGCAGGACCATTACAGTCAAAATGACCATATTACCAAAACTAATACACAGTTTTTAAGCAATTTCAATGAAAACTCCAGCAGCATTTTTCATAGAACTGGAGAAAATAATCAGAACATTCACATGGAACCAGAATAAATCCAGCATAGCAAAAGCAATCTAGACAAAAGAAACAAACAACAACAAAAGAAACAAAAGACAAAATAAATAAACAACAACAAAAGCAAAACCCAGAGAAATGTACATTAAAACAACATTGAGATCCCATCTGATCCCAGAAAATATGGCCATGATCAAGAAATCAAACAATAACTGATGCTGGTGAGGCTGCAGGGGAAAAGGAACCTTTCTACATTGTTGGTGGGTAGGTAAACTAGCACAGCTTCTTTGTAAATCAGTATGGAGAAGTCTCACAAATAAACTAGAAATCCCATTTGACCCAGCTATTCCCCTTCGGGGTATCTTCACAAGAGTTAGACATCATATATTACAATGATACATACATACCCATGTCGATAACAGCACAATTCAGAATAGCTAAATCTTGGAAGTGGCCTAAATGTCCATCATCAGATGAATGTGTATACAAAATGTGGTATTTACACACAAAGGAGTACTATTCTGTCATAAAGCAGGATAACCTTGAGACGTTTATTGAAAATGCATGCTCCCTGAGACCATGGAATTAAGTGAAATAAGTCAGACACATAAGCTTACATATCTCTTATGTGAGAAACATGAAATGCAAATAAAAAGCAAAATAACGATAGTAGAAAATAGGGGGATTGGTCTTTCTCAAAAAAGAAGAGAATCAAGAGATGGAAGGAACAGGGAAAGAAGGGAAGGAAAGGGAATAAAAAATGAACTAAGATGGGTTATGAACATGTTTCCACCTCTACACAAGGAATAAAACACTATGCACTACAAATATGTTCTAACTGCAAAAACATAAAAGGTATATAGAAAGCAGATAATTTCTGATTATATCTTATATCATTTCATCCTATAAGTCTATGTAACATTGTGAAAGCAACATAACACACTTTGTATCACAAAGTAATAGCTTGCTCTTAATTTTGGTACAATATTTCAATTAACTTTATTGGCTTTTTTTTAGAGACTTGTACAAATGAAAGTCAAGGTAGCCTACTGAGTATAAATTTAATAGGCATTTAGATTATAGATTCTTTGTAAAGTTTTCAAGTTAAAGGAAAAATTTTTAATATCTTAGTCAATTTTTATGTCTAATGAAGCATACTTTTTAAACTGAAGATAGTCATATTGCTAACATAGTAACATCATTGTTTTTCTTATATGACAATGGTACATTAGAGTCTGTCAAGCATTTGGTTAACTAATTGCTAATACATACAGCACACACTTTTGTGGAGGGGGTGGTACGTTGAATTTGGAGCTATTGCATTGAGCTACATCCCCAGCTTTTTCTTAATTTTTCATTTTCAAAGATGATTTTGTTAAGTTGTCAAGTTACCACACTGGGATCAAACTTAGGATCCTCCTGCCTCAAACTCCCAGAGTGCCGAGATTAGGCATATGCTACCACACCAGATACAAAATGTAACTTTAAATTTTGCTTCTAACCAATACGTGACCATTTATTTCAACATTACCGAATAGTTTCTTGAACCTTATAGTATGATAAAAATTTTAAAGTAACTTTTAAAATGAGACAATTATAAATTGTAATAACTTTAATATTTTGAAGTTTTTCTACTGTAGTAAGAAAATTACAAGAGAATAAAGAAACATTCTTTCTCTACAGTTGTTTTCCCTTCATGACCTTTCCCCCCGCCCTGGGCTATAAATCACGTCTTATAAAGCAAAGACACAATTTAAAGGCTATACCCAAAGCCTCATATAATGTTATTTGGCAAATATTTTTAAATTTAGTAGTTAATGGTTATCTCATTATGTAACCATATCTCATTAACCAATGAAATAACCATTACAATTTTCTCAAATGTTTTCTAAAATAGGATTTGAATTTCAATCCTACTTTTATATTTTACATATAATTCACTAAAAGAAATGAATTCAATATATATGAACTTAAGGAGAATACTGTATTTAATGAGGGGGGTGCCTAGAAGAGCCTAGTACATGGACTCTTTTGACACCTGTACAAAACAACACTCATACTTATAATAAGCACTTCTGAGTTGCAAGTTTGATTTCCAAAAGTCAAAAAACTCAATATAATATATTTATAATTCTTCTATTATATAATACCATATTTCACATATTTTTACTCTCATTATTTGTAAAGACATCAAAGACCACAGGATAAAAAGCTACTAGAGTTACACCAAGATATAAGGGGTGCATGTCAATTATTACAAACACAGGGAAAGTAGCTGGAACAAGGGAACTTTGCCATTAACCTCTTCCTTAGTACTATCAACAAAATGCTGCTGATTTAGTTTATGGAAGTTGTAGTTCTGCTCAGTTAGGATGATGACATCTGCCTAGAAATTAATTTCTTTGTTTTTCAAGAGAAGAACTCACCAAAGTTCTTCAAGTGACAATAATGGAATGATACACAAGTAGGCTTATGTCTGTGATGTACATTCACATGTGGACATGCACGTGCACACACACACACACACACACCCCATACACTTTATTCTGAAATCTCAGACTCTAATACAATAATCATTAGAACAGTCTTATATATTTTTGTAATTAATGCAAATGTGGCAAAGTTTTACTTATTGAAATAGTTTAATCATTATTGTTATAATAAACTATAATTATTAACTTCATAATTATAATTTTTGATATGTATAATTATTAAATTATTATAATAAATTTTCTAGGAAATAAAATATGATACTGGTTTTTTTAGCTACTTTTGGAACATATCTATATACATGAATGTATATATAGATATAGATATATACATGTATGCGTAGATAAAGAGATAATACTGACATATTAGTCCTAAACAAAACAAAATTTAATAGTTATTTAAAATGAATACTATGTGTGATTTTAATGAAAATAATAAGGCCTACATTAAAAAATAAAAATTTTGGAATAAATTAAAATATAAACGTTTTAATCCAATGTTAATCTTTAATATGATACACTTTTAAAAACATAGAAATGTTAAAATGGAAAGATAAAAGTTCTAAATGCATTAAAAATATAGACAGACTCTTAAGAATTATTATAAGTAATAGTGGTTTTACTAGTTTATGTAAAAAACTATGGTACTGCATATCTTTGAAGCTTAGTCAACTGACAGTATAAAATCTTTCAGTTATGCTGCATTAGTCAGAAATGTTTCAATACCAGAAAAAAAAATAATTTTCTTATTTTCTCCAGAGGCTACGAAGTCTTAAAGGAGTTATAAGTTTTATTTTGGACTTCAAAAATGAAGGAATTATTTAGAGCCAGGCATGTTGGTGCACAAGTGAAGTACCAGTTACTAAGGACTAAGGCAGGAGGATCACTTGAGCCTAGGAGCTGCAAGTCAGCCTGGGCAACATAGCAAGGCTCTTAAAAAAAAAAAAAAGAGGGGGGATCTTCATTTTTCATCATTAACAATATTGACAATTTCTACTAATTCACATTAAAACTATTTACCTTAGTTGCTATTACAATCATAATGTATGGCTTTTAATAAAGAAGTTACAAGTCATGTGGAAACAAGATAAAACGAGCATCAAAACTAGGCTAGAAATGATACAGATTTGAGAATCATCAGGTAGGGAATTTGAAATAACTATGATTAATATGGTAAGAGCTCTGGTGGGAAAAGTAGACAACATAAAAGAACCGATGGGTAATATATGCAAAGAGAAAATTGTGAGAATTAAAAGGAAATGCTAGACAGTAGAAACACTGTTTCAGGAATGAAGAGTCCATGATAAGTAGATTTGAATGGATTCATCAGTAGACAACACACATAATAAACAAGAATCAATGAAAAGTGAAATTTCTTTATTAACAAAACAAGTTACATTCATAAGAATAAAGAAGTTTCTGCTTTATCATTTTCTTTCCTTTTTAATGATCAGAGTTAAAACATCAAAAAGACAATCTTAAATGTGAATGCACTTAATTATAAAACCTAAGAATATATAAAGTAAAAACTGTCAGAACTGAAAGAAGAAATAGATCAATGTAAACAAGTATTTGGATATTTCAATATTTTTCTCTCAGTAATTTAGAGATCAACTATAAAAAAAGCTACATGAATACAGAAGACTTGAGCAATGCTATAAATGAAATGTACGTGATTGACAATGCTAAAATACATGCCAACAATTACAGCAGAATATGTTTATGAAGATATAACATGAGAGATCATAAAGTACTTTCAATATTAAAGCAACTAAAATACAGTGTATCACCTGATCACAATCCAAGAAGAAATCACACACACACACACACACACAAAAAAAAAAATCTGTAACTGAATGAAAATGAAATCACAGAATAAAAATATATTTGAGATGCTGAGATTCTGTTAAAGATAGACCTTTTAAAAATTTATAATTTGAAGTGCTGATTTCATAAAGAGGCCTATAATTGATGATTTAAGCTTCTACATTAGAAAGATTTAAAAAACAAATTAAACCCTGAGTATGTACAAGGTAGTAAATAACAGAGTAGAACAAGTAAACAGAAAATGTGCAAACAGCAAAAAATCATGAAAACAAGTGGTGTAAATTAATAAATTTGCAGCTACAATGATCATAAAGAAATACAAATTACAATTATCAAGAATGAATGGGCTACATCATTTATCTTACAGACATTTAAAGAAGATAAGAGAAGAATATAAATAACTGTATTCTAAAAAATATGACAATTCAGTTAAAATAGAGTAATACAGTACCATAAGGACTCAGAAGGTCTAGAAAAAGTAACCCGATACCTAATAAAAAATTAAAATTTTAATCAAAACCTTTCCTATGAGAAAACTGCTGGTTTAGATGGTGTTATTGGTATATTCTATAGCCCATTTGAAAAACAAATAACACTAACTTTGTATATTCAAATTTTTCCAGAAAACAGAGTACTTTCTTGTTCATTCTATGAGACTAACTATTCTGATACAAAAATTTGAAAAGATGTTAAAGAAATCTACAAGCCAAATAATTTTAAGGCAAATTTTGATGAATATTCATATGAAAAAAATGAACCCTGACATATACCTCATACCATACACAAAAATTAACTCAAAATGGGTCACAGATCTAAATATAAAGACTGAAAGCATAAAATGTCTAAAGGAAAATATAATAGAATGTTCATATAGTCTTGAAGTAGATGTCTGAGGACATGAAAAGCACAGACCATAAAAAAAATTTTAATTAGACTAAACTGAAAATTTTAAAACCACTATTTAAAAATAAATAGCATATAGCATGCACAGAATAACTGTTCATATTACATATGTCTAATGAAGACTTTTACCCTGAATAAATGAGAAAAGGTGAGAAGATCCAAGAACAATCACATGAAAAGATGTTCACCTTCACTACTATCATTATTTATCAGGAAATATATGACCAGCATATTAAAATGACAAGATATTGCTAAAATGTATAAAATGGCTAAAATATTTTAAAAGGTTTATAACAAATGTCAATGAGACCTAAAATGACCAAAGCAGTCACAGACTGGTGATGGAATGCCAAATAGTACAGCCACTTCAAAACCCATAATAAAATTAAAGGAAATTCCCATACTATGAGTAGTATCCCTGAAGAAAAATGAAAGTATTTGCCCATACAAATAGTTGCACAGAGATGCTCATAGAATTTATTTGCTTAATAGGTCCAAACTACCAGTCAAAAATGTGATATGTGTTATGAAATAGTATTCAGGAAAAATATGAAGTACACAACTGCAACATGGATGAATCACAAAAACATTACACTGAGGAAAGGAAGCTAGACACACAAGTATACTCAAGTGTGTAAGTCCACTTAAATGAAACAACAGAAAAGACAAGTCTAACTTACAGTGATAGAAAGTAAATCCATGATTGGGGACAGGAAGGCATGGAAGAAAATAGAGGTTAATTGTAAAGAGGACAAGAGGACTTTTTTTTTTTCAGGTAATGTAAAAGTCAGTATCTTGACTGTGATGTTGATTATAGAACCATATGCTTTTCTCAAGACTCATTAAACTATACACAAGTGGGGGCATTTTTATTGCATTTAATTTATTTGCTTATGTTTTAAAGTGTATTCAAGGGAAAGCAAACTCTTCCCAAAAATAAGGTGTTTCTTAACTCATATTGTGACTGACATTATTATGATACCAAAACTTTAAAAAGTACTGAAGTCCCAAATAACTTAGTATCTGTTTATATCAGCCTAGTATTATGAAAACACACTAATTTGGCATTTAAAGACTCTTAAGATACTTGCAGCAGAATAAGTGAAGTTTGGATGAAATATCACAGAAGTAAAAGAATCCCAATGCAAGTAACCTAACATAATTTCCTTGCCATATTTTTTAAGACTCATGTCCTAATCAATCTTCTATATAAAGTATATCCCTATTGTTAAGACAAAATAATATTTATTTTCAAAACTAAGACCAATATTTCCTTACAGCTTCAACCAACTTTTAATATTTTAAAAATTCTCTCAAAATCAGAGTTGAAGTTTGCTCAATCAAATGAGTTAATTTACACCTTCAAAATTCATTATCTTAGGGCTTATTCTTTTTTTGTGAAAAAAATTAGAAAAATACAAAAAATAGAGTAGCATAAAGAACTGCCATCTATATATTAAGATGATAAACATGAAAATAATGCTATTCTTGCTTTCTTTTTTTCTTGCTTTTAAAAATAAATCTTAGACATCCTAACATTTCAGTCCCACATACTTGAAAAGGTATTTCTAGAAATATGAATAATTTAGCACCTCTTCACAATATTGTTTTTATATGGTTCAATACATTAGATAGCTTTCTCAGTGTACTAGCTGTCTGGCCTCTTTGATACAATTTTCTTAAATACTAAAACCGATGGTAATGACACAATTAATTTCAAAATTCTTTCAAAAAGCATTCTTTCCCTCAGGGTTTCTTTCAATGCCTTTCCTTATAGTCTACATCAAAGCTAGGTGTGTCATTTAAGAGAGCAAAAACCTCTATTTTTCATTTGACAACAAAACTAATTTCTGTTTTTTTCTTGTTCATGTTGTTTATTTGTTGTTCTTGTTTTGTTGTTTTGTCCTCTTTTTTTCACAAAAGGACGGAAGGAAACAAAACTAAAGCCTGCCTGGAGAAAAAAATTATCCCAGAGCTATTTAAAATGTATATTGTATTACACAAATATACACTGGGTACTAAAACATATTCTATGCAATTTTTTAAAAGATGTAAAATACAGTGTAGAGTCAGTGAGGGCTCCTCTCAGTAACTCAGGGTCATATATTTTCACTGTAATGAATCTACAGATATCATCACATTATTTTTTATCTATTGTACTATGATAAAAAAATCACAAAACGTTTATTACACCAGATGTGGAAAATACATTTGATATACTTCCTATGGCTACTATTTTCTTTCAGAAAGAAGAGCTATCACTGTATTTTAATGACATGAATTGTGCCAGAGTTGATAAGCTGACTTCCTGAAAGATAATCACCCTTTTCCATAAAACAAACTTTCCTTCACTGACCAAATAATAATCTGATATATTGAAAAAGAGAAAACATTATACACTCTGCCTCACTGTTGAAAGAGGGGGAAAACGGAAAGCAACCTAACAATCAACTGGTGGGAAAAAAACTTTCTTTTCCATTGTGAAATAACATTTTTGAATGGAAATATTCTGACTCGCAGTCTGAAGAATTTTTGTGAGATTCTCCCCATTTTTAACACACTTTCAAACAAGAATTAACTGTGGAAACTTACTCTAAAGCAAATAAAACTTGAGCAGTATATTGTCTTTTCATAATTCTTCCACATAAGGTTTAAACCATGCATCTTAGGAAGACTTCAAAGGATGCAGCCACAAGAAAAAAAGAAAGAAGGGAAAGGAAAAGGAGAAGGTGGTAAAGGGATGGGGAAAG
>PVLA01012990.1:0-40063 GCA_004027455.1 Hydrochoerus hydrochaeris | reverse complement strand
AATAAAGAATATAAAGAAAATATAGAATACATGAAGCAGATTCAAAGAGACTACCAGGAAATTAAAAACTCTATTGAAAGCTGGCAAAATGCCTTAAAATAAACTAATGATAGACTATCAATACTTGAAAACAAGTTTGCAATGTATGATCATGAAAGGAAAGATCTCTTAAAAATAACAAGGAAACAGGCAGTAGCAATACAAAGGCTAGAAGATGACAAGAGAATCTACAATTTAAGAATAAGAAATGTGAATGAAGAAGCAGGAATACATACAGGCAAATTACAAAAGCTATTCATGGAAATAATTAAGGAAAACTTCCCAAGCATGGGAAAAGAAAATGACATTAGGTTGTGTGAGGCACACAGAACTCCAGCCACCTACAACCCAAACAGATCTACACCCAGACATATAATAATCAAGATGCCAGAAATTCAATATAAAAACAGAATACTAATAGCCATCAGAGAAAAGAAATAGATTACCTATCAAGGTAAGCCCATCAGAATCATGGCTGACTTCTCAACACAGACCATCAGATCAAGAAGAGCTTGGAGTGAAGTATTCCAAGTCCTGAAGGAAGGTGGCCTCCAGCCCAGATTGATGTACCCTGCAAAACTGTCACTAGAAATTAATGGAGAAATAAGATTCTTTCATGACAAGGAACTGGGTGAATTTGTTACCACCAGCACAACCCTGCAGAGAATGCTGAAGGACATTCTAGAGAGAGAGAAAAAAAAATACCAGGATTTTAGAAACAGTGGCAGAAAGTGGGGCAGGCAGTAGAATGAAGGAGAAAAGTAGACAAACAAAGGCAGAAAAATAGCAGAGCAGAAATGAGGCAGAGAAGGATAACTAGAATCTCTAACATAGATGGCCTTGATATGCTATATTGTTAATAGTGCACCAGGATTTAAAACCCACATTACTCACACCACTCTGCTTAGATGTATTATATTCTGTTCCAGTCATTCTACCTGAACTAGATTTGAGGGCACAGACAGTAATCCTGAAAATAACAGGATATAGTACAGTAATCATTCTTAATTTCCTATTAAGTTAATCTAAAGCTCTGTAAAACCTACACTGTTTTGCCATGACTGATTGTAATCGAATCTGATTTGTTAGATCACTGTTTTGTATTGATAGATTTTATTCAAAGCTGTTATGATTGATAGTATCAAGTCTGAGAGTATAGGCAACTGCACTTAAGATGACAAGATCCACTAGAATATCCAGTCTGGTTTGATTATTACCTGCCTTTGAAGTTTTATACTGTCTACAATGTTTTATTTTACTAATATTATTATTTACTGCTATACTTAATTATACTGCTATATTCAATTATGCCTGATGATATAGACAATTCTATTGAAAAATAATAAGAAACAACACAGTAATCATTGTAGATCGCCTTGTACTGTGGTTTTATATGACTTTTTGGTTTCATGTTTTTATAGGAATTTGTTTTGTTTTGTCTTGCTGAGTTTTGTTTTTCCCTCTAATACAGAAAGGATAGAAATACACATAGAGATTCATGCATGTGTAGCTGTTCACACTCTCACTGTTTGACTATCTACTTTATATGCTTTAATTTTGTAACTTGAACAACTATTTCTAAGAGGATAATATGTAATTTATTAACTAGTGATTTCTTATTGTTTATCTTTTTTTTTTGTAATTCTGTATTATCTCTACCCTTTACATGCTTTTGTTTCTCTTTTTAAAAAACCGTAATACTAGGTGATCTATGGTAGTTACTATAATGTCTCTTGTTATTTTCAATAAAATTGTCTATATCATCAAACATTAAAAAAAAGAAATCATTAGTTGATAATTACATATTTTCCTCTTAGAAGTAGTTGTTCAAGTTACAAAAGTAAAGCCTACAAAGTGGACATTTAAACAGTGAGACTGCAACCAGTTCTGTTCATCTACCCAACAAAAACTTAGTACTATGGTCATCAATCCTACACACTTAAACATACATGCAGTTATATCCTTTAGAATACTTTCTTTTCCTCTCTTTTTTTTTGTTTACAAGAACTATAATCCATTCTCATAAACTGTTAAGAAGTTCTACACATCTGTAAGTCTCTACATGTATACTTAGCCTTTCTGTATTAGAGGGAGAAATAAATCAAAACAATTCAACAATACAAATTCCTAGAGAAACATGAAATGAGAAGGACATATAAAACCACAATACAGGTGATCTATGGTAGCTACTATGATGTCTCTTGTTATTTTCAATAACATTGTCTGTATCATCAGGTATAGTATAATTAAACTTAGCAGTACATAGCACTATTAATAAAAACCTAATATTGGAGACATTATAGGACTTCAAAGGCAGTTAATAAGCAAACCAGAATTGATATCCTATTGAATCTTGTCATCTTCAGAGTAATTGCCTCTACTCTCAGACTTGATACTCTCAGGCATACCAGATTTGAATAAAATCAGTCAAGACAAAACAGCAATATAGCCAATCTTCTCTGCCTCATCTCTGCTATGCTATTTTTCTGTCATTATTGTTTACTTTCTCCCTTATTCCACTGTCTGCCTCTTTCATTGAGGCCTTTCTGCCATTGTTCCTGGAATCCTGGTGAATTTCTTCTCTCTCTCTAGAATGTCCTTAGTATTCTTTCCAGGGTTGGATTGGTGGTCATGAACTCCCTCAGTTCCTCTTTGTTGTGGAAATATCTTGTCTCTCCATTAATTTTGAGAGACAGTTTTGCAGGGTACATCAATCTGGGTTGGAGGTTATTTTTTTTCAGGGCTTGGAATATTTCACTCCAAGCTCTTCTTGATTTGATGGTTTGCATTGAGAAGTCTGCTGTGATTTTGATGAGTTTTCCTTTATAGATAATGTTTCTTTTCTCTGACCACTTTTAATATTCTGTTCTTGTGATGGATTTCTGGGATACTGATTATTATATGTCTGGGTGTAGATCTGTTTTAGTTGTAGCTGGCTGGAGTTCTGTATGCCTCATATATCTGGATGTTCCTATGCTTGGGAAGTTTTCCTTAATTATTTCTGTGAATAGCCTTTTTATTTCATTTGTATTTGTCCCTGCATCTTTGTTCACATTTATTATTCTTAGGTTATAAATCCTCTTGTCATCTACTAGCCTTTGTATCATTACTTCCTGGTTCCTTGTTATTTTTAAGAGATCCTTCCTTTTGCAATCATACATTGCAAATCTATCTTCAAGTTTTGAAAGTCTGTCTTTAGTTTCTGTTAAGGAGTTTTGCCAGCTTTCAATGGAGTTTATAATTTCCTGATATTCTCTTTGGATCTGTTTCATGTATTCTAGATTTTGTTTATATTCTTCATCAAAGGCTTCTCCCCTATCCCTGGGTTCCTCCATTCTTCCATTTGTGTTTTCTTAAGGAGTACCCAGGATTTCTTTTATTAATCTTCTTATATCTTGCTTCACCTGAGTTAGAATTTCAGATTTTAATTCATCGATGAGGTCATGGAAGTATTTCTTTATTTCTGATGAGGCCGTGTCTGATATTGCATGTTTGCTGCCCTCAACCTCCTCTGCATTCACCTCTCCTGGACTGGCTTTTCCTGGTTCGGCAGTTGGAGGTTTTCTGCTGTCTCTCTGTCTTGTCATATTTCTGGTTTCTTTCAGATGGGTGAGTGGTGGCAGTCTCTGGGCCTTTGGTATTGCTGCCGATCTGCAAGGCGCAGGCAGGGTCAACCTGGGCCAGCCCCTCCCCCTAAGTCAGTCAACCAGTAAGTGCTTCAGCATGTTTGTGTGTTCCGTGAGGATGTGACAGGCTCGTGACAGGCTCGTGACAGCCTCGTCCCTGGCTATTGGCATGGGGCATGGCCCAGCTCAAGCAGATCCCACCAATCCGCTTTGGGCCAGGAGCCACCAACTGAAGCGGCCTCGGTTGTTGATTCAAGCTTGTCCTGCCCAACTCCAAACTGTCATCTAGCTGGTCATCCCGCTTTGGGGAATCCAGGCCCTATGACTCACCGAAGTCCACACAGCTTGCCTAGCCGTTTCCACTCCCTGTTGCAACGCCTCCTCCCACCAAGGGTCTCAAGCTAACCAACCCCTGCTCTCGGCAGGGCCGCGACCTCAGCTGGATCGTGAGTCGCCTGACTCTAAGACACACCAGCTCGCCCAGCTCCAGCCCTCCGTCCATGCTTTTTTTTTTCTTTTTCTTTTTCCTCAGTTTCTTCCTAGGTCATGAGAATTCCTCTCCTTTTGTTTGGTCTTCTCCTTGTGTTAGATTCTAGCATCTGAGTTGTTTTTTTCAGAGAGGCTTTCTATCGTACCACCTATCAATTGGCCATCTTGGATCCTACTGAAACATTTTTGTTCCAGCAGCCTGAAAGCTGAAAATACAGCCACTAACCATTCTGCACATAGGCTATGCTTCCCCTTTTCCTGTGCTTGAGCACATACAGGTCTTTCCTGCCTCCAAATACAAGCACGCATCCATAATCCTTCCATTAGTCTGTTCTCACCCAAAGTGAGTGGCACCTCCTCTTGAAAAGTTTCTACAACCCTGCACCACTGCCATCAAGAGAGTCTCATCTAGCTCGTACTTTATTAATCTAAGTAATTATATTGACACAGTAATGCCTTGATTCATGAACACTCCTGTTTGCAAACAATTTGGTTCTTGAACAGAAACATTGAGCAAAATATTGTTTCCACTCACAAGCTCCACATCAGGTGATGAACACAACCTCAGCCATTATCCCTAGAGTCATGGGATCGAGGTCCCACTATACTACAGGTTCGAATGTCTGACATCGGAGTCCAAGTCCTACTCATCTTCAGCATCTTCACTTACCTAGAGAATTGTGTAATATTTGTTAAAACAAATAGATACTTTATAAATATTTATTTTAAAGAAATAGAAGCTGGATTTCCTTAAAAATGTCAATCATGAGGTATTCGCTGAAAATCCATATTTCATAATTCCAGTTCAAAATTTAAAATCAAGGATGAATGACAACACTCCAAGGATTAGGTGGGTTAAAAAGATGACAAGATAATTGTAAATATATAACAACTACATTAGAAAAATAATTGAAATTCAATGGACCAGAATTTAAAAAAATTCCTGAAAAAAATAAAAAATACATGGAATTGTCTTATGGAGTAAAACATCAACCAAAATGTGTCCAAAGGATGACTGCTAAAAAGGCAAGTTTACCTCAGCAGTGGTGGCTGAAGAAGGAGGAGGTTTTCCAGTGTTCCGTGACAGCATCATGGAAGTGACCAGTTAAAGAAGCTGTCACATACACAGCCCCCTTCTCAGACACTGGCGCCTGGCTCCATCCACAGTGGTGAGGAGTCAACTTCCAAGTTGCAAAGAGGGATGCAGAGCTCAAGCAAGAGATACAACAATACTCTGAGTTGCTAGCAATATCCAGGAAGAGTGAGAATATTTAACCAGCACAGGAGGGGGCTGGTATGTCATGAAGTCCCATACTCTCCCCATTCTAAGTAAATAGCAGTGAGACTCAAAGCTACTGCTGTACAGGTCCACTTCCCACAGAGGCGAAGCAACCAGACACTGAGTACTGTGCAACCAGAATCCTTGACAACAAATCTTAGAATAAAGAGCACAAAGCATGTGTGAGCAGCACACACCCTGGAAAAGATAATATATTTTAACACAAGAGACTTTTCTAGCAGAATGAGAATTTAACAAAGGGTATTTAATGTTCTGCAAAAGAAGGAAGGCAATATTGCAGACATAAAACATGAACAACTAAAGACATTGAAAGTTTAAAAAATTTAAGAGGCACCTCAGTTCACAAACTTGATTCTTTCCACAATTCTGGTCACCAACCAAGTTGGACAAGAACCAGATCACACATTCAATGGTTAGGTTGAATGTTGCCCTTGTGGGGAAGTTTGATTTGGTTCTTCTTTAATTCTGTTTGTGACCAGAATCATGGAAAGAATTCAGTTTCTGAACTGAGTACCATTGTTTTAAAATTCATGCTTCAATATGTGGTCTGAAACATTTATATAAAAAGGATAACTTAGCAATTGAAAAGAACGGAAATCAGTACTGTAATTCCTCACAAAACCACACAATATCTATTGCCCTGGACACAATGCAGGAATCTTCCCAGAAGAATCAAAGACATCATATTGCAGGTATGCATGCACACCCGAGACTACAGCAGCACAATCCATAATAGGCAGATCTTGGAAGCAGCCTATATGTCCATCAACAGATGAGTGGAAAAAGAAGATATGGTATCTGCATGCAATAGAGGATCATAAAGAAGGGCAAACTTGAATCATTTGTAGGAAAATGGATGCATTTTGAGATTATAATGTTGAGTGAAATAAATCAGACACACAAGCTTACGTACGTCATTTCTCCTATATGATAAACCCAAAATATAAAGAGCAAAATAAAATGTAGATAGTGTGAAATAGGGAAGATAGATCTTTAAAAAAAAAAAAGGAGGAAACTAAAAGATGGAGAAATAAGGAAGGCAGGAGGGGAGAAAGGCATAGCAAAAGAAGATGTTATGTACATGTGCAACTCCCAACAAGGAATAGAGGCATCACATACTGCAAATACATACTAAGAAAAAACAAAAAAGAGTGAGCTCAGGAACATTTCAGAATGCAGCGTGAGGTAATGAGATAAAAGACCTTAAACACAGGATTGCAAAGCCTGGCAAGCAAGAGGCGGATGATTGATTCCACGGCCCAGCAATCCCCACCCTAGAGGTTCTCACCCCACATTGTTTGCTGCCATTGTTTCTGGATAGTGAAACAACAGTGAGACTTGAACGGCACAGACACTGCCTGAAGAAGACATCCCAGTGGTCGGTAAACATCATTACTCCATAAGTGCAAATTAAATCAGTTCAGAGATGCCACCACGAAACTCACTGTGACTAACATTTAAGGGACTGAAAAATCTCAAATGTTAGTGAAGACCTGAAGCCACCACACTTCCAGACACTGCCGCAGGAGGGGGCGGTTGATGGCTCACTTTTTGCTGTTTTTCCCACATTTAACACACTTCACCTGCCAGCAATTCCTCTAAGACCTGATCTAAGGTATTTCAACCCATATATCAGCAAAAGAAGACGTGAAAGAGAACGTTTATAGTGAACTGAAAACTGTTCAAATGTCCATGAAAAATGAAATAGTCACCCTGTGATACATTTAAACAACGGAATGTTTGCATGGGAAAACAAAACAAGGAAGCACTAATAAGTGGGAAAACATTCACGGGTCTCATAAATCCAGAAGCCAAAGAGTACTTTTATAAGAAGATCAAGAACAAGGAAAAGAGGACACTAGCAGTTAGAGTACTCAGTTACACAGCTGGGTTGAACACAGATTGAGAGACAATAAGATAAAACTGCGTGGATTAGCTAACATACTTTCTACAATGACGCAAATGATGAATAAGGGGTTTGCATGTGTGCAACTCTGTATGTGTCTGTCTTTAAAATCATTGAGCAAAATACAGTTAATACCCACTTTGTTCTATGAATTTCATATGTTAATTTAAAAAAAAAAATCCCTGATGCCTGGATCCCGCTCTTAGATTTTTGGCTTGAATTGCTTTGGGTTGTGGATGGTACATTAATAGCTCATCAGACTCACGAATCGTGCCACCCCCAAACCAGCCCTGAAGGAAGTATTACAGGATATACTTCTCAGGGAGAGACATGAGCTCAGCAGAGGGTAGTGAAATGCAAAAGCAAAAATGAAAAAAAAATTTTTTTTCTAAGTAAATTTCCAGAAAATGGACTTTCAAGAAAATTGTGAAGACTCTTAAGTGAGTCATAACAGGAAAGGGGCACACATTTCTTGCGTGTATCAATAAGACAATGGCCACCCGCCTTGGGCTCTCAGGGTCCTCTCCGGTGACGGCTGCTTCTCAGATGAGCTTTGATTTGAATGATCCTCGTCATTTTGAGGAGGCCCAGACAGGTGCTTTCTAGGATGAGCTACAGCTGGGGTTTGTCAGATACTCTTTCATGATTAGGCCGCAGTGGTCATCCGGGGGGAAGGGGCATCGCAAAGGTCAGTTCCGTTTTCATTTTCAGGCCAAGGCTCCATGCTGTCAGCTTAAACCCTCACTGTGGATGTCGAGCTTGAACACCCGGCGGAGGGACCCTGGGCCAGGTTTCTGTGCTTCCCCTCTTTCCCTCTTCTGCATTATAAGGACGTTGAGAGGTATAGGCAGCACTTCAGGAGTGGGACTTTGCTCTCCTCCTTGAGGGCAAAGACTCTGTGTAAATTATATCAGATCCTGCAGCAACCAAAACAGTGTCTTCTTGCTCATTAACCTTTGTCATCAACCATGCAGGTGTGTCAGCACAATTCACAGATATTAACCCTACACCCTGCGCTGCGTTCCAGCGCTGCTTTACGTGTCTGAACTCCATGTGCTTTAGCCTTTGCAGTTCTGAGGGACCTCACAGGCCTTGGATACCTCCACATCACTGCGTGGTTTCCTCTTTCCTGGCACTAAGAGACTCTAGGTTCCTTCTTTTTATTTCCCGGAATCAGTCATTTCTCCAAGGAGCCCCAGTTCCCTTGCTTGGAGAATTCCTTTAGAATCCAAGATTTAAGACAGACTGTGATCCTTCCAACTGCAATATTACTTCTCTTAGGCCACCTCAGCTGACACAGAGCAAAGAAATATATGAGTGCAGACTGAAATTATGCATATCTGCATATCTATGTGTTTTTATCTGTAGGTACTTGCATTTTTATCAAACTACACCTTAGTTTTTACTGATATCTCTAAGGCTAATTACTGGCATGTGTATCACTCCAGGGCCTCCCCTTAGTTGAGCTATGAATTTCCACTCTAATCATGGGAGATGTTCCTCCTCCACCCCACCGCCCATTGATTTAGTTGCTCGTTTCTGGCACACTGTGGGCGGATTCAGAGCTGGCCCCTGTACCTACAGGGGGACGTTTACCACCTATAGTAGTGTGCTCCTGGGCCTTTAGTATCCCAGCTTCCACCCATTTCCAGTTAGATCAACAGCTGTCCCCAACTCCGCCCCTTTAATGGGTTGTTTCAGTCACTGGCTAAGTAGTAAGTCACTCTTCCCATGGTTCGCCTTCCTTCAGAGGGTCCTATTGTTCCCTAAATGTCTTTTCTCAGTTTGTGTATCCTGAAGTTACTCCTCAGCCTATGAACTTCTGTGGGTTTTGATAACATGCTCCACCCCAGAATCATCATATAACGTAGTGCTCTCACCATAAAAATCCACATTCTGGGGATGGGGATTTAGCTCAATGGCTTAAGTGCCTGCCTGGCAAGTGCAAGGTTGTGAGTTCAATCCCCAGTACCAAAAAAAAAAAAAGAAAAAAAAATCCACATTCTGTCTCCCCCAAAGTCCTGGACACCACTGATCTCTCTACTGCCTTAATACTTTTACCTTTGTCAGAATATCATACAATAGCAACCAAAGAGCATAATGTCTTTCGTACAGTCTCTCAAGACTGGCTTCTTTCACTTAGCAACATGTGTTTACATTTCCTCTATGTCCTTAATGGATTAAGGGCTTATTTCCTTCCATCTCAGAATAATAATACATGGTACGGATACAGCATGGTTTGTTTACTCATTTTCCTACTGAAAAATCTCTCCATTGCTTCCAGTTTGGGCAGTGGAGAATAAACCTATTACAAATATTTGCTCAGAGGTTTCCTTGGGAACACAGATTTTTCAATCCAGGTAAGTGCCTAGGAGTACAATTGCTGGGCTGTCCTAAGACTATGTTTAGTTACAGGAAGGTGTCGGACTGCCTTCCAAAGTGGCTGTACTGTTTGATGATCCTACCAGCAAGCAGCAAGCATTTTCCTTGCTCCACTCCCTCTCCAGGATTGGTGCTGAATATAATCTACAAAGGCCGATTCTAGTTGCCATGGTTTTCAGTTGAAATTTTTCTTTGAATATCTTAAGTGCTCTCCAATTCTCCAGTGAAATTTCCCATGCTGCCTTTGATTTTCTGAATCCAATAATCACAATTATTTGAAGGACTGTCTCTAACAAGCACCACATCTGAATCTCCTGTAGTTCTCTTCTTCCACTTGTTTTTGTTGTTGTTGTTGGTTTGTTTTTTTCTTTTCTCTGTTTCTTGACCATATTTAGTAATTAAATACCAGATAGTGGGCATAAATGACCACGGAAAATCTGGGTGAGAATTTAGCTTTCGGTAAGCTGTTAGAACCCAAAAGGTCCTTTTATTCCAGTCAGGAGTTGAGTATCACACATGAACCTGTGTTTCCCACTCCTGTCCAGTTGCTTTCTCACTGGCCTGTACCTCTAAGAATAGGCCTTCTGGTCTGTAGACTGCTGTGGGATTTTGGACTTTAAAAGTTTAGGTTCATTGTGGTTTACATATGTCTCACGGGGTGGCTCTTCAGGTTTGGGGCGCCCTAGCTGAAGCTCGGGGTGTTTAATAACGTGTATCCCCCAACAGGCCTGGGCTCAGTTTATCTTTCCAGGCCAGGGAAATTTGAAAAAGCCCTTTAACATAGTTAACATTCATAGCACTGGAGCAGTTGTGCATAGTATTGTACGGTGGTCTGAGGAACGCTAAAGATCATTATGTAAAATAACAACCCTAGTTATGCTCACACCGCCTTGTTTTGAAGGCCTATATTGTCAGTATTCTGGGCTTTTGCTTTTGTTATTTATTTGTCTTTTTTGTTTCATGTTTTTCTAGGAAATTTGTTTTGTTTTCCTTTGTTTTGTTTTTCCTTCTAATACAGGAAGGATAGGTGTACCTGTCGAGACTCATACATGTGTAGAACTTCTCCCAAACAGTTTATGGGAATCAGTCATACCGTGCATAGTGAAATGAGCAGCTACCTTGAAGAAAAAGAGACACTAAGGTACCCAGTGCTGATTCCATAGCGTCATGCTGCAAAAACCAGTAATGCTTTTATTCTTTGTCTAGAGTGGTTTTAGTCTGTTTTGTATGGTTTAATTTCAACATACCTGAAGGAATGGACAGCTATTTAGAAGAGAATGAGAGACACTATGGCAGCCATTGCTGACTCCCTATTGTCTGGTCTTGAAGACCTAAAATGCCTTCATCATCCTATTTTGTTTTGTATGAATTCATTGTATGTGATGATACAGACAACTAGTTAGAAGAAAACAAGAGACAATGTGATAGACAGTGAAGATCTCCTTTTGTCTTGCTTTGAAATCCGTGTCTCCTACATTGTTTTCTTCTGATCTGTTTTGTTCTGTTTAATTTTACCCTCTTTAAAATAAAATAAAAATAAAAAAGCCCTGACCACTTCTCAGCTTCTACATTGAGATCCCTCACTGAGCTGCTTCATGGACCATGAAGCCGTCCGGTGGAAAAGTGACTCTGATTTCCAAACCAGTCTTCTCCACCCCGTCTCTTGGAATCAGCCTCCCAAACCCAAGCTGGGCTGACAGCCCGCATTTGCATGTTAGTTCCCTGCCGCTGTGAGTGAGCCTTGCTTTCCGCTCAGATTCCTCCACGGTTTCTCAGCCTCTTGTTCAGGTTAATTTAAAAATCACAGAGTGCTTCTGGGGAAAAGCGATCTGGAAGGTCAGACCAGACTTAGTCATTTTATTTTCTCTCAACAATTTTTGACCTTCAGGTTTCAGCTGCTTCACTTGCTCGGCACAGGGTCACTGTCCTTTGTTTTTGTTGTTGTTGTTTTTCAGGTAGGTTGTTTCACATGTCACTTAGAGGACATTTGATCCTAGATGTCCTATGTGTGGGGCGACAGGAATTGGCATGGCTGGACTCTAGTCCATCATAACTGGAAACAGAACCATCCACAAGAGTATTTTAAAGTGAGTCTCAGTTACCATGTCACTGTTTCTATACATACTTCATTGTGTATTACCAGAAGATATGTTTTCTTAACGCAATTGTGTTACTGGTAATTATTTAATATAGCTTAACATCAAGTCTATGTCAGATCTTTCTGGTTATCTATTTAAAAAATCTGTTAACAGTCTATTTGGTTGAATTTAGACTCATATCTGGTCCAAACATTGCATGTTGTTGGTCTCTTTGATAATCTGTTACATCTATTTATTTCATTTTTATTTTTTAAAAAACTGCTTCATTGTTCAAGTGAAGCCATGTTTCAGTTTTGTTGCTTCATTTGTTTTGATTCAAAATCCCCATATCCTCCCTTAATTGGGTGTTAGACCCAGAAGTTTGATTACAACCAAGCTCCTGAGACGACTTCTTCACACTACTCACCCAACTTTTGCTGAGTCCACACTTAATGATATTTTTCATCTATCTACAAGCCCAAATATCTGTAGCACAAAATATTTTTAAGTGAAACAAAGACACTGTCAAGGTGGATGGTACGTGGCTCATTTTGTAACTCACCCTTAATAGCAGTAAATCTCGGAGGTATCACAGAAGACTTCTATTTTCTTCTTGACTTTAATGATCTTGGATTAGCTTTTACTCAGAGAGTTAAAGGATGTGTGAATGTGTTTCATAATATTCAAAGGCTGCCAGAGAAACAAACAGTGCTTGCAAGGACTGCCATGTGCAGGACAAACAGAACAGGCCTCCCTTTGAGCAGAGGGTGGCCAAGTGGCCACTTCAGCCGTGGCTTCACAGGTGGAAGGCAGCAGCTCTCCCAGCCGTGGGCCTCACTCAGTAGTGTTACACAAACGTGCTGGGTTGTTTGTGTCAAAATAAGCAGACCCGTGCTGACTATGCCTGGACAGGTGCCAGGAGCGCTTGGATTCCTTCTACACGCTGGGCATGGCCCATCCCAGCCGTTCCTCCCCTCCTGAGGTACCGCCGATCCCTGAGACCTCGGTGGAAATTTTACCTTACACATTACATCCCACGCTCCCTTCATTAAAATACATCTGGGAGCCGGAGCGGTAGCTCAGAAAGCATTTCCCTCGCAGGCACAAGGTCTGATTCAAATAATACAGGTGAGGCTTTTGTACTGCTTTTTAAAAAAATATATAGCTTGTGTTCTTTAAATTTCATTTCATTTATGATAGCAAGTGCCGAGGTTAAGTAGGCAGCGGCCACTGAACCCTCAAATACGGAGCTCCTGGTCCCCCCTAAGTTGCTGTTCAGAGCCGAGGCCCGGAGATGAAGGGATCCAGAGGGTGCGAACTTCGAGCGGACTCAGCAGCGAGCAACTGGCCTGGGAGGCAGGAGGCGGGAGGCCCGGCTGAGGGAAGGAGCAGCCGGGGGCCTGGGAGGAGAGCCGCTCCCACGCGCTTTCCCTGGCTCTCTCTTCGGGTCTATGCCATGAGGGCGGCCCCTCTGCTGCACCAGGCCCTGCTGCCATGGTGCGCCGCCCCCTCCTGCCCACAGCAACAGGCCCAGCCCCACAGACTGAACCCTCTGAAACCAAGACCCGAAATAAACTCTTCCTCGTTGGCTGTTGCCTCTAGTATGGCCACAGTGATGAAGAGCTAGCACAAAAAGAGCATTAACGTATTTATTATCACCAGAGTCAACCACGGTGAAGAGCCACCTGCCTCCTCGGGAAGGCAGGACCTGGGCCGTGACTCTCTGCTTACCCTGAAGCTCAGGGAGTAGCTGGGCTCTCTTGCACCAGCCTTCCTGCAAGGGTCTGGTCTTCCCACCTCAGCTTCCTGCTCCTCCTTGGACAGGCTCTATTGCACATGGATCGATCTCTTATGCTTCAATGTGTTATTTTCCTAGTCTGTGGATGCAAGAAGGCGTTATCCTAGCTCTGACAGGAGCCTGAAGACGACACCCGCGCTCATTCTTCATGTTGTAAACTGTGACACAAATCACCTTTTTACTCTCCGTGGCCAGTTGGTGACCTTTAACTCTCTCCGAGAGAAAAAAGATCTCTGCTCGACTTCAGCACAAACAGCCCCTTTCTGCTGCAGACCAAGGGGAGGGGTGCCCGGGCTTGGCTGACCTAAAGCAGATGCCCCTTGAGCTGGACAGGCACCAGACCGCTCGCTAGGGTCAGTGAACTCCAGCTGGGAGACAGCACTTTGCCAGGCATTAGTGGGCATTGCTGGGAAGGGCACAAAAGTGCAGGTACAGGGCCCTGTGTCTCCGAGCGATGCACAGTGCAGCAGGGGAAAATCCATAGCGGTGAGAGGGCAATGCGGGAGGAGGCTTTCGTTGATATTGGCTTCAAAACCCGGCTGCTGTTTGTTCTCCCCTGACTGACCTTCTCCTGCCCATCCCGCTGCCTTTCCTGTGACCAATATGGACAATGCCACAGTAGCCGTTACTGAAAGGGGGACGAGGGTCGTAATAAGCATGACTGCAAGAGGCTGCGTCCACGTGCAGAAAACAAGACAGACAAGCACATGCAAGGACAGGCGTGCCTGCTGCATTCAGATAATAGCGAGTGGGTGAGAACAGTGTCAAGGACAGAGGACATCAGGAAGTGCGTTAGTAAATAATTACATTTAAAAGCTGAGGCAGCTCCTGCTGTCTGCAGAGGGCAGGGAGATGAGCAAAGTCGGACAAATGGGTACCGAGTGACAGGAAGGACGAAAGAGCTTGGAGTGGGGAATTACGGATAACAATACAGTTCCCTGCATTCCGAGCAGAGGGAAGAAGTGCTGGGAATGCTCTCGCCATGGAGCCCTGACAGGCGCTTCGTGAGACAGAAGTGTTTAAGCTGACTTGCTCACTGCACCATGTGTGAAGGTAGGGGGGACACCGTGGGGCCCCATAAATAGGTCTCAGTGAAAAATTAACTCAGATTTAGAATAATAAGTTCTAGAAAGAATAAAAGGTAGATAGATGATGCATAGATAGACCAGATAAACACACAGATATTTGAATAATAATCACCTTGAATTTCCTTACCCTTCCTGGTAGCCACACAAAGATAAGAGATGGATGCAAATGCCCTTTGCAGCCTATGGAAGCCCACAGCCGCGGGGCTGTGTAATCCAGTCTCAGCGCAGACTGAGCAGAGAGGTAGAAATCACCCTGGAATTAGCCGGAGCCAGGACCCCAGGCATCTCCCGGTGACCCTTTCCACCCATTTCCTCCTTCCCCAGGGACCTGCACCTTCCAGGTGTCCCCTCACTTTCCACCATCCTGGCCAAGTGCCGGGCTGCCCCGGGGTGCACGGCCCTTCACTCTGGACCCCTCAGAATCCTGCTGTCTTTGCTACTCGAGTGACTGTTGGTTTGGTCCATTCATTTCTTTATAACTGAGTGGTTTTCTAGTGACCTGTGACATCTACAGAGTTTTGCAATTACCTTTAGTGGTCACGTTCCTTTTCTCAAAAATTAACAGCAGTTTTGCTAGTACTTTTAATTTTAATCAATTAGTACATTTCCAATAATTAAGCAACACACTATAGACCTTAAAAGACACACAGCTTGGTTTAAAAATCTTACGTCCTTAGTAACTGTGACGATTCCCAGTGTTCTGTTTCCTTGTCTGTAAAATAGGCACATTGCTAGCAACAAAAAGCAACTGGGAATGTTAAATGACACGCAGTAAAATAATAATGGAGTGCTTCCCAGTACATGTTAGTGCAGCTCTATTATTACATGTCGTTGACATATAGAAAGTTATTTCATCGGTAGGATACACGCAGTCATATATTAAGGACCGAGGAAAAAGTCACAGAAAGGAGGAACCAAGCTCTCACACATTTTGCAGCGATTCTGTGCTTTTGTGGTGTCACACACTGCCACCTGCTGGGAAGAGCAGGTATTGTTCCCGGACACAAGACTACTGCCTTGTTAGACCTTTCACATTTCCACAGAATGGATGAACCCATTGCTCTGTTAGCCTGCTGCATGATCAGCTGCAAGACGCTCAGGTGGAAGTAACAAGATGCTGCTATTGGTGGCCGTGGTTAGGAAGGTTGCCCTACAGTCAGCCCCTCTGTCTGTACTGCTGTTACCCAGCACCTGAAAATACTCAGTGGAAAGAAAGGTGCAGAGAGAGGCCATCCACCCTTGGTAAACTGAAGGCCGTTCTCAGCAGTGTGCTGGGGTCTGTACCACCCTGACCCACGCCACCAGGAAACAAAGGAACTTGTGCCTGCCCAGCGAGTCCACGCTGTTTTCCTCACCTGCCTGGCAGCCACCTAGCAGCTGTCTAGGTTAACAGACAAAGGAGGCACAAGACTTGTGTTCAAGAAACTCTTGTTTACTCAGTAACAGGCCCGCCACACCGCAGTGATGGCTGCATGCGGTCCTACCCCAGCACATTACTCTAATTGTCCTGTTTTATTACGTCATTTTAGTTAAAGTGAGAACGTTGACTAATGTGTAAGCCAATGTTCTGCGGAGATATGTGTGCATAAAGGCATATACAGGGCTCAGCAGTACCTGCCACTTCAGACCACAGAAAAAGCTCTGCTGTGGTTATGCTTCATGCTTCAGGGTTGGCTGTAAGGAAATGCAGAATGGGACACGTGTGACATTAAAACTTTGACTTTCTTTGAAGTTAAGAGGATTTAAATAATTGGTGCCATTAAACAACTTTTCTTATTTAGTATGAAAAGTTTAAATAATTAATAGGTGACACTAAGATTTTTAAACAGTGAAATATTCTCCCATTAGAATATTATGCATAAAACATATTTTACTTCCTTTTATTAATCCACCCTCCACTTATGAAATTTTTGTGGCACAGGGTGTTGTGCTTCTGAAATAGAATTCATATTTTTGGCACATGCTATTTCTTTTCTATGTTTATTTTTATTACCTATTTGGAGTATATGTTATATTCATTGTGGGGCACTGGTGCGTGTTCACATACTATTGCTAAGTTTGGATCTAAAACCAGAGATGAATGAATATGGAATCCCAGAAAATGATGCAGCAGAATTTCATAAATAAAGCTTGGAAGACATAACTCCTTGTAGTTTAGAAGTTCTTATCCCCAAACAGAATCTCAGCACACATGGCGTCTCTAGTGATAAGGGAACCCAAGACAATAAAGCACCCACCCCCACTCCCACCCCCACCTTGAAGGTGACAAATTCCCAGAAGGTGTTGAGACACTTTTCCTGATACCCCTAGCAAGCACTGTGCCTCCCTCCCACAGGTGCTCTCTCTGGAAGGGGCTCAGGTGAGGGCCAGGACATCACATGAGAAAACAAGGCCCTTCCCTTCCTGGCTCCCAGCCAGAGCGCACACCTCCTCCCCTAAGGACGCAGCAGCCTCTGTACCTCGGGCATCCTGGGCCATCACAATCCTATGCCTGGGGTCAAGCAGCAAATTAAGAGCAACGAAAACCTATAAATAGTCTCCTGACACATTTTGACTCTCCCCTACACACAGATCTAACCAACACACACACACAGCACCCAAGACCTCTAAATCTCCTTGAGCTATCAAAAGCAAACAATCCATGAACTGTACCCAATCTAAGGAGCTCCCATTACTAAAATCCAAGTCATAAATGTAGTTTCAGGTTTTAAAACTATTCACGAAGATGTGAGAATGAGCTATGTGTGATTTCAGTGCTGTGGGGAGGAGGAGCCATGCCCTGTGACACACCGTGGACTAAGGGTGTCTGAAGGGAAGGGGAATCTACCGTGGCTGCCCGGCAAAGCCTCTGGGAGCAGCCTATGGCTTTGGACTCACGCATCGCAGGGCATCCCCAGCCAGGCCTTGCCTGGCAGAGAGAACCCATCTGTGTTTTACAGGTGCAATGAAGCCAACCACGGAATGACACTGTCACTTGTTCTTTAAACTACTGTCAGCTTTACATACGGGACTGTGCTTCCATTTTTGCATAGAAATGGAAGTTTGATCAACTCAAGGGGCCATCATTGTCCTTATTTACCAGGCCTGAAATCCCAGCAAAAAATGCTTGCAACTGCTTTCAGGAGGGTCTGAGGGTGGGAGACTGCGGCAGGGAAGTGGGCCAGGACAGATGCAGCCTCGCAGAGCCCACGGAGCACATGGCACACGTCCTGCTTCACGGCAGGATGAATGAAACAGGTGGGCAGAACAGGGCGCCCTCCCGTGTCCCTGCAGGAACAGGCCAGACAGGCCACCGCAGTCCAGCCAACAGAACGGGAATGCCAGGGCATAGCTCATGTTGGAGCTGCCCTTAAAAATCCAGGGCGTCCGTCAGCAGCAACTTGGTAATAGGCGGGCGCATCCCAAGAGCACGGGGATGCGTGCTGAAAAGTGCTGGGCTGGGGAAGGTGGTGTAGGCGCCCTGCCTCAGCTCCTAGACCGGGCCAACCCTCCCTGAGACAGCATGCTGTCTGCCCTGTGCCGTGGGTGTCGGTGGGACTTGTCACACACTCCACTACCACCTCGTAAAACCTCAGGCCAGAAAGAATGGAACTCAGAGCTCAGCTACTCGGAACAGGACATCTCTGCCAGGCACAGGCACAAGGCCTGAGGTTCAAAGTGGGAGCCGCGTGGACTCTTGACCACTCCATCTTCTCGCCCAGGAAAATGGGCATAAAAACCTCCAGTGATGCTGTGAGGATTCGTGAGGTGAGATAAGACGAACTAGACACAATTATGTAACTTCACATATACAGTGTTTAGTTACTTTTCTCATTGCTGAGAAAAAAATGCCCAAGTCAAGGGAGGAAAGGTTTATTCAGCTTACAGTTAATGGAGGTTTCAGTCCATAATCAGCTGGCTTCAAGGCAGGGTGGCTTGGCACTGGGGCAACAGTTCAAGGCAGCAGAAGATACCAAATGCAACAAGAGGAGAACAAGTCTCTTTCTGTCCTTTATATAGTTTTCAGGCTCCCTAGGGCAGGTGTAGCATTCACAGCCATAATCCCAGCATTAGATCATGAATCAACCACAAACTTTAGATTCAGCTGCCTCCAAAAAACACACCCCCACCATGACTGTATGAGACTTTGGGGGGACATCCAGATCCAAAGCATGGCATTCAGGCAACCTGGCAATCTAGGTTCCCTGACCCATGAGATAAGAAACAAGACGGGAAAGCTGGGGTGGGAGCACAGACCTTTAATCCCAGCACTCTAAGAGACTGAGGCAGCAGGACCGCAAATTGGAGCTCAGTCTGGACAAATTAGTAACTTAGCAAGATCCTGCCTAGAAATATTGAAATAAAAGGGGCTGGGATAATAGCTCAGTGTGAAGGCTCAGGGTTCGATCCTCAGTAGGGAAGAAAGACTAGGAAGCAGACCGTCAAAGAACTCAGAATAAGGAGGAAGAACCAGGAATTATACAGTGCCACAAGACATACATGGTTTTGATTGGAGATGGACAAACTAGCTTAGAAGAGCCAAGGCATGTTCCTGTTGACCCACCTGCTACAACGCCCACCTTCTAATTTCTAGTCTGAGCTCTTCTGGGGAAAAGGAGGAAGACAGTGAGGTGTGGGCGTCCTGAATCAGCAAAGTCGCCCCAGGACAGAGCAGGACCGGTGCCCGTGGGTCCACTCACCCTTGCAGACTGAAATTCTAGCAGACACCAAAACTCCAAGTTTTACCTGCACAGGTAAGAGCTGGGGGCCGGCTGGGCAGCTTCTGGCTTTGCTTTGCTTCTGGCTTTGCTTCGCTCCCGCTGGGTAAGGCACCAATGCTTATGTTGACTTTCACGGGTGCTTTTGTGCATCTTTCCTAGAATGGGATGAGAACAGAATCTAATCTAGGGTTACAAGGAAGAATTGCAGATGGGCAGCAGCACCCTCTTTCTCACAATTGCTGTGGGGCCACCCCCACATCAAGAGGCCTCTCTTTCTGCACCTGGAAACCCAGAACCTCTACCCAGGGCAGAGCCAGAGGCACAAGGGGCATGTGACAGGCAGAGTGCTCAGCAATGTTGGAGGAGGTCGTGCAGCCCTCAGCTCTGATTTCCTCCGAATAACTGAGCTATGGTTTGTGCTTCTCCCCATCACAAGTTATCCTGAAAGCCACTGTCTCCCTTTACTCCCCTATCGCATCTTGGTGGTCTGCTGTGACTGCATGCTGCATCCAAAAGGTGATAGTCCCTCCTGGTTTAGTCCAACGCTGTAAAAGTGAGAGCTTGTGTTACAAATCCTACACACTTTGGCCACACTGCAACCCAGAATCGTGTCCCTTCCCAGGTGACTCAGCTCATCCTGGAGAAGTAGGAACCGACCGTGAAGCAAAGAAGAGCAGCAAGGCTGGGGCTGGTGCTCTCCAGGGACCCTGTCCTCCCTTTTTAGGTGACATAGATCGTGGGGCTATGCAGGACACAGCCACCTTCCACATTCTAATCACTTGAAGACCCACAACAAGCAAGACACATTGGCAAGATCTATTTGTACCCAGATTTCCATTCTGCATCGTTGAAAATCCGACAGCAGCCCTGCGAGGGAGCTAAGACAGATGAACAAGTCGGTGTGAGGGAGATCAGTGTCCCAGGCAGGCCGCTGACCCCACGGTTCTGACACTGCAGCCGCTAAGCCTGCATCCAAACCCTGAGGGTCAGGCTCTGCTGTCTGTCCTCTGCTTATGCTTCCCTGCTTAACTTCATGGAAGAATGGAATCCGCTCTTCAAGCCAAAGAATCTGAACCGTCAGAAGGAAGATGTTACATGAAATCAAATAGGATGATTCCTTACAATCAACTGGATTGGTTTGGATGTTTTGTTTTGTTTTTTGTTTTGGGGTGTGTGTGTGTGTGTGTGTGTGTGTGTGTGTGTGTGTGTGTGTGTGATACTCCGTCTCCTTGTACTTAGTTTTCCTTTGTAGTGTGTATGTTGAGGAAACATCTGCCAAAATACCGAATGACTCCTTTTCCCAGCTCGCATTAATTCTCACAATCAATGTTTTCGGCAGTTACCCTGTCATCGCTGATTTCCGGGTTTAAATTTGCTGAGTCATATCCTGCCAGTCACTTCAGACCAACTGGCCCTGGCAGGGATTCAGGTTTCTTTGTAACCCTCCTCTCTGTGCCCCTCACCCACAAATGCAAGCCTTCTGCTGACCACAAAGGCTGCAAATCCAAATGCGACCATCCGTCTTTCCTGCCTTAAGACATAAAATCCACACAAAGAAAACAACTTCAAAGTTCAAATTAAGAAACAAGTTTTGCAAGACACAGTGTCTCTACACTAGCATGCATGCCATCTTTCCTTTAAATTTTTGATTATAAACAACGATTTTCTGATAATAGTGTTTTATTACCCAAACCTTGCTTTGAGTTTCTTAAATAAGAAATGTCAGGTGGTTCCTTGTAAAAGGGGCTCACCAGTGAGGTGTCCCTGGGGCCTGGATTGCTTCCTTGTCCCTCTCAGTTAGACTCCAGATTCTTCTCATCTTGTACAAAGAATTGGATGAAACGACTAAAGAAACAGTGACTAAGTTCATCTGAAAAAGCAAAAGTGAAGGGTGAGGGAGGAACTGGCTCTGCAGAAGGAGCTCGGGCCGGGAGAAAGGACACCCGAGAGACAGCAGGGAAAGAGACTGCGAAGAAAGTCACTCCAGTGGGTCCCTCATGATGTCTGCGTCCTTATATGGCATCCAAATCCTGAGGAAACCCAAGAGAACTGCTATGGAAGGGTCCTGAGAGGTGGCGCTGGGTTCCCACGCCCCGGGCTGACATTAGGCCTCAGCCATCCTGCTGGAAGCCTGCTCAAGGTCTCCTGAGAGAGAAGGCCACATGCAGGGCTTTGGGTACCATTCTGCGCCTGTGCCTGGAATCTTGCAACTAACAGCCAGCTTTGCCACGCCCCAATCTCCTGTCGCATCAGTGTCATTGCCCAAAGGCAAGAGCAGCAGGAGAGATATGCTCCACGTGGGCCCTGCTCATGGGAAGTTTTAGCCACTTGCTTATCCTTGCAGTAGGTCTGGCAAGCTTTGTGACTTCCTCTCCTGACTCAGCCTCCAGCATCACAGAGGGATCACCAGCTCTGCTTCCAGAGGACAGAGTCTCTGGCAGGCAGAGTGCCACAGTGGCGTCTTATTTCCCCACTGGGAACAAAATTGAACCCATGCGAAGCAAAGATTCCAGGCAAGAAATGCACTCGCTGTAACTCAACAGGTTTTCTTGTGCGTGAAAAACAAAGCACGAAATAATAAAAGCAGCAACACTACAGAAAGAGATCGATGGGGAACGTTTTCTATTTACAGTAAAGCATTTGTGAAAAGAAGTACACTGTTCTTTTAACTTCTCTGGAAACATGACTCAAAAGAGTAGAAGTTTCTGAGCTCGAGTTCCAGCCCTCATGTACATCAGGGCAAAGCTTTGCCCAAATCGTTCACCCTTTCCAGGCTTTATCTGGAAAGTTTTTATGGCCTGTGTCAGTCTTCTCCTCCAGCCACTGTAGCTTCAGAACGCCTGCTGAGAATCTAAGCCTTTCTCTGCAGGGTCACAGCTGAAGCCTGCGTTAAATGCTGCTGCTGGCCGCTCGCTGCTTCCGTAGTCCGGGCGCCACCTCAGTCACGCACACACTGCTGTAGCAGGTGTTTTCCAGCAGTGCACCTGCGACTTCAGTAGTCCAGGTGTTTTCCCATCGTCCACCTGCTAATTCTCGAGGCCTGTGGCCCACTGGTGCTTCAGTGATCCAGGTCCTTCTTTAGTCACCCAAAGGGATGCCAGTGGCTCAAAATAACGGTGCTGGCTGAGGCTCTGACATTGTTTTCTAGTGAATGAATGAATAAATATGAGATGATTTTATCAGATCAAATTATCCCTAAATTGCCTTTCATCCTTCAGATTCCATGAATGTCACAGTCCTTTAAGGTCCATGTTGTACACACCATTACATTGGGCCTTCTAGGATTCATCTTTTATGTCAAAATAGCACCGCAGAACTGTATTTGCTCTGGTTCAATCTTTTTAAAATTCATCACTGTGTATTCCACTGACTATTCTGCTAGACTTTTCATTAGATCATAATCCTTCAGCTAGTAATTGGAATGTCAGTAAACTTTGGGTGTTTATGCAAGGTAGACAGCTCACTTCCACCCACACATAATAACATCTTGCTGGATCTTCAACACCCAACACGAAACATGACAAATAGATGCACAGACCATGCCAGCATAAAGATAATAGAATGGCCATACCAATCACGTCCATTACACACAAGATGCAAGACTTCCTTCAGGTGCATTCCCGTTATGGACCTGTCTTACCTCTGCTGTCTGTGTGGGAAAGGAACTTTTCACAATACCCTATTTCAAGTCTAATCATTAATCTGTACACAATCCATTTCTGCTTCACTCTGTTAACAACTATTCCCTGATTTCTAACTAATAAAATACCTCCAAGTGTGTAAGCTAAATTTTTAAAATTTAATCTACTTCTTGAAATTGGGGGCTGAGGATTTAGCTCAGCAGCATAAAGGCCTCCCTTGTAAGCACACAGTCATGAGTTCGATCCCTGGTACAAAAAAAAAAAAAAAAACTCCCAGTGATGAGCTTACTTTGTGAAACTGTTTTTTATTGCTTATTACCAATATCCTAATCATAAGGCTATTTGTTTTATCCCCTGTAGCTGTCTGAACTGTGGCAGGTGGTGAATTATCTCCATTAAAATTTGGCAAAAATCAGTGTCTTGTAGGTCTGCATAGCTTCCTGGTTCTGTGTCCCCGCAGCTCTTGTCACACAGAATTGTGGTGATGCATTTTCTCCGAGCGCCTACTTCTTCAGCTCTGGGGACCCAAACTGTGGTCAAAGGGCATTGCAAGGCCAGCTGTCCTGTTCCCATTGGCAGTGTCCCCACCCCAGCAGATCTGTCCTGATGCATCGCCAGTACTCGGCAAATACTTTGTTCTAATAAATAGTTAAGCAGATCAGCTGACCACTTTCATTTGGAAAATGGACAGAGCCTGAAACTAGACACTCTGGCACCTGCTGAAGGCGAGCAGCAGCCTTGGGAGGATGTGAGCTGAGGGTCTCTCTCCTCTGTCCCTCCTTATCTCATCCTCAGACCAGTGCTTGCCTGTTCTCCAACTCAAGTTCACGTATTAATAAAGGGCGGCTAGACTGTAATACCAACCGGATTCAAAGGAGAAGGTTGCTGCGCAGTAGTTTATTTCTCAATCCAAAAATGGCAGCCCGGGGAGGGGATAGGCCAGCCAGCAGGCCGCTTCCCTACCTGCTCACTTCTGCCTCTGTCTCCTCTAGGACAGCAGCAGAGAAAAACTAACAGAGGCGAAGTCTACTTCTAAAACATCCAGGTCCCGCGACGCCACACCTCACCTCCGCTCACATTCTGATAACCAGTGCGTGATGGGTGCACCTCCATGCCAAGGGGCCAGAGGTACAGACCGCGGGGCACAGTTGTCTCCCAGGAAAGCACGCAGCATGGACTGGCAGTGTGACTGCACTCGGGTGCTGCTGGTCTTCCCCACCACATCCGCAGCACCAGCCTTTGAGGAAACCGTCTCAGAGACTTAATTCCCAGGGAAACACCCACACACGCAAGCACACACACACCTCTCAAATCACACTGCCTTTACCCACCTAGCAGAGATCTCACTTTTACCTGAAATTAGAACTTGGGTTCCCATGAAGACAGTAGGAAGGAGTGCTGGCAAGGACTTCGGAATAGTCTTTGAAGTCTTGGGAGGTTAGCTTCGATTTCCAGTCCTGCACCAAAACATTACAGTGTGATGTGCTTTCTAGTCCTCCCTCAAAACTCAGTGTGATGTGTTCCAAGGCACACTTTCATAATACACTTTCTGAGCATGAGAGTGAGCTTGTTTATAAGACCAAACATGGTCTCTCATTTCAGTAATTGTCTACAATAGAATTGCTCCAGTTCCTACATGAACAATGCAACTTCTATCTACAATATATTATTAGTGTTTGGAATATTAATAAAAACACTCCAGATACAAAAGAAAATATCTCTTTTACTCCAGTCACAGCCCACATCTAGTGAGCATGTATCTCCCTGGATGCAAGGGAGAGGTGAGTACTGCTGAGCTCCAATTAGAAACTAGAGTAGCCCCAGATAACGCTATCAGCCACAGCCAGGAGCAACATGCAAGCCCAGGGAATCCATGCCTCTTGTCCTACTTTCCACAAAAAGCACTGGGAGCTAATAAACAAGAATGCATTTCCTTTGTCTTTGTTCATTTCTCTTGTGTGTTGACGTGAAAGACTTCAGATGTAATGATTTCATGGCAAATATTATAAATGCGAAATATTATAATGCTGACTTCCCACCATTTAGAGACGGTGTTGGCACATCATGGAATGCCATGCTTAAATACCTGCAAATGTTTAGCACACTGTGAGTTGGGGCATCAGTGTTTTCACCGATTTTTACATGACAAACTCAAAATTCTAAAGCTCAAGATAATAGTCTAATAGGCAGCACAAAATAAACTATGCAGTGTATTTTCCCAGATAAGTTTTAGAATCTGCTTAAATATCCTTATCACTGAATTTGAATGAAACTTTAAATACCAAATATTTAGAATAAAACAGGACCTGATTACATGGCATTTGGAATAATCTGTAAGAAAGACAAGGCACTATTACATAGCGATGTCAAAATGGGGTTTCCCCATTTTGTCAAGGACTGAAAGAGGGGTGGATATTGGAATTTCACAGAAACTTTTTCTAAAAAGAATAAAACCAAATGAGAAAAAAGAAACAAAATGGATTCATTCAAAACAAAAGGATGGACAAAGTACATAATTTAAAACCACAATACAAGGTGATTTACAATGGTTACCATGATGTCTCTTGTTATCTTCAATAGACTTGCCCATATCATCAGGTACAATAAAATTGGACCGAGCAGTATGGAACAAAACCAATAAAAACAAAACATTGGAGACATTATAGGACTTCAAAAGAGGGTAATAGTCAAACCAGAATGGGTATCACAGTGAATCTTATTGTCTTCAGAGTAGTTGCCTGTACTCTCAGACTTGATACTATCAAACATGACAGATTCAAATAAAATCAGTCAAGACAAGGCAGTGAGAGTAATACAGGGTTTCAGATTGGGTTAATAAGAAATTAAAAATGTTTACCATAGTATATCTTGCTCTCTTTGGAATAGCTGTCCATGCCCTCAAATCTAGTACAAGTAGACAAACTGGAACAGAATATAACCAAACTAAGCAGAGCAATGAAAACAATATGGGTTTCAAATCATGACACAAGATTAACAATGTCCTCTGCCTTCCCTTTTTAGACAATTCCTCCCCTTTCACTTTCCAAGGATGCACTGTACATTTTGTATCCCACTAACTCCTGTAGTTTTTAGATTAGGGAGGCAACTCGCTATTCACCTAAGTGAATCTGAACCTTTTTACCCCTGAGCTTGGTCTCAAGTTGTATCCATTTACCTACAAGAGCCTCAAGGTTTTCCTTCCTTATACCTGAGTAGTTCTCCATTGTATAAAAGTATTATGTCTTTCCAACCAATCTGCAGCTGAAGAGTGAGCTACCCCCACTTTTTTCTGGTTCCCTGTCACATAGAGCATTATTTTCTCATCTTTGACTTTCAGTCCATAAACCCTCTTTCAGGTTAAATATATTTCTTATATAGAGCATCTTGGTGGACCCCATCTCCTGGTCCACTCTGCCTGTGTTTGTTGTTATTAGTGTATCAAGGCCATCCATGTTAGCATTTATGGCCAACTTCTCTGCCTCATCTCTGCCAAGCTATTTTTCTGTTGTTGGTTCTCTACTTTTCCCCTTCATTCCAATGTCTACCCTGTTCAGTGAGCCTCCTCTGTTGTTGTTCTTGAAACCATAGTCTTTTTTCTCTCTCTCTAGAATGTCTTTCATATTTTTTGTAGGGTCAGATTGGTGGTCACAAAATCCCCCAGTTCCTCTTTGTCATGGAAGCATCTTGTTTCTCCACTAATTTTGAGAGATAGTTTTGCAGGGTACATCAATCTGGGTTGGAGGTTATTTTCTTTTAAGGCTTGGAATACTTCATTCAAAGCTCTTCTTGATTTGCCGGTTTGTGTCGAGAACTCTGTCATGATTCTGATGGATTTTCCTTTATAGGTGATCTGTTTCTTTTCTCTAACAGCTTTTAATATTCTGCTCTTGTATTGAATTTCTGGGATCTTGATTATTATATGTCTGGGTGTAGATCTATTTTGGTTATAGCTGGCTAGAGTTCTGTATGCCTCATATATCTGGATATCATTTTCTTTTCCTATGCTTGAGAAGTTTTCTTTAATCATTTCTATAAATAGGCTGTGCATTTCATTTGTGTTTACCCCTGCTTCTTCAGTCACATTTTTTATTCTTAAGTTATAATTCCTCTTGTCATCTTCTAGCCTTTGCATTGTTACTTCCTGGTTCCTTGTTATTTTTAAGAAAGCTTACCTTTCTTAATCACACATTGCAAACCTGTCTTCAAGGTTTGATAGTCTATCTTTAGTTTTTTCAAGCAGTTTTTCAAGCTTTCAATGGAATTTGTAATTTCCTGGTAATCTCTTTGAATCTGTTTCATGTATTCTAGGTTTTTTTGTATTCTTCCTCAAAGGCTTCCCTCCTTTTTCTATGCCCCTCTATTCTCCCATCTGTGTCCTCGTGAGAGGTGCTTAGCATTTCTTTTATTATTTTTCTTATATCTTCCTTTACTTGTATTAGAATTTCTGTTTTTAGTTCTTTTATAATGTCACAAAGATAATTCTTTATGTCAGATGCTGCTTTTTCAGACCCTGCAGGTGTGCAACCCCCGATCGCTTCTGTTTTTGGCTCTGCTGGTTCAGCATCATTTGGGTTAGGGGCTGGAGACATTCTTTTGTTTCTTCCTCTTGTCATGTTTCTTGTTTCTTCCAGATGAATGGATAGTGGGGTCCCCAACACTTCTGCATTGGTTATAATTACTCTGAAGTGTGCTGGCTAGGGATTCCTGCCCTCCCCGGCCTGCTGATGACCACTGAAGTACAAGCAGGGGAGGGGCAGGTTGGCCCCTTCCTCTACAGCTGAGAGTCTTCACCACATTAGTGTGTGCCACGTGGATGGGGCCAGTTAGGTACAGCATCGCTTAGGTATAGCATCAGAGACCTCGTCCTAGTCTATTGGATCATGCATAGCAGCGGGATTCAGTCCAAGCAATTCTCACCAATCTGTTCTGCACTAGGAGTGGCTGAATGAAGCTGGCTACAGTTCTGGTTCCAGGCTTATCCTGCCCAACTCCAAAATGTCACCCGGCCAATTGCCCACTCCTGCAGGTGGACTGATTTCCCCACACTCACCACGAGCTGGTGCAGATCTCCAAGCTGAGTGCTGCTCTCCATTCCCTGCTCCCTTCTATGACTGCATTCCCCCACCAAGGCCCTCACACTTGTCAACCGCCAACTTCACCATGACCCCGCATTTCAGGTTCTAGCAGCATTTTGTACACAATGGGACCAGCTCCAGTGAGTGCATATGGCTGTAGTCTTCCATCCATAATTTTCTTTCCCCCCCCTTTAGTTTCTTCCTGGGTTGAGAGGCTCTATCTCCTTCCACCTGGCCTTCTCCAGGATGTTTTATTCCAGCATCTGAGCTGCTTCTCAGAGAGGCTCTTTATTTTGCCACTTATTGATCCACCGTCTTCCCAGCTCCTTCCTTCACAGAAACTTTTTAAAAGACAGAGTTTTAGGTGCTATCTCTGGAGTTAGTATATGTTTCCCATAGTTTTTAAACTCTACAATTTATTTATCTAGTATCTCAGGCAATTCTGATGTACCCTAGCTACAGATTGGTGCATCCCTGATGAGGGATTTGAAAGATGCCAACAGTGTTTCTCAGACCTAATTGCACCTGTGAGTCAGCTGTGACCTTGCTGCCAAGAAGGTCCTCACTCAGAAGGCCAGAGTGGTCCTGAGGTCTCCGTATCCACTTGTCAGACTCCCAATGAGGTCCATCCACCTGATCCACAGATCATACCTGGAAGAGTAAGGATGCAAGTGGTCATGAGGGCTTTCAAGAGGACAGCCAGTGTCCTCCAGAGTATTGGGACACTGCTAAGGCTTGTGTCCAGATGTCCCATCAAAGCCTCATGAGGTCATGGGGGTGGGCCTTTGGAAGGCAGCTGAATCTGGCATTTGTGATTGGTTCATTGTGTAGTGCTGGGTTTGGTGCTGTGTGTGCTACACCCACTCAGGGGTGGGTAGACAACATGCAATACAAGGGAGGGAAGGAAGCATGTCATTCCCTTTTTGCTCTTGTTTCCTTTGTCACTCACAGCTGCCATGGACAGTTAACACTCAGCCACACCATCCTGCCTTGGAACCAGGTGAGTATGGACAGCAACCTCCAAAAAACTGTAAGCTAAATAAACCTTTCCTTCCTTAACTTTGGGTGTCAGGTATTTTGTTGTAGCAAAGAGAGAAAAGTAACCAAGACAGACACCAACAAAGGACTCCTGTGCTCGAGTCACCATTCTCCAAGAAAACCTTTCTGTTGGAGGAACTGAAGGTACCCCAGTAGGGTATTAATCACCTTTCTTTCCTCTGCTGGAAAAAAAGAACACCCAACACCTGCAATTTCAGGGATAAGAGGTTCATTCTGGCTCATGATTTCAGGGGTTTCAGTCCATAGTCACCTGGCTCTGAGGCAGACACAGCATGGTGGAGGATGGCTGCTCACTCCATGGACACCAGCAAGCAGAGAGCAAGCAAAGGAGCTGAGGACGAGAATCCACCCTTTCAGGTCACACTCCAGTGAGCACCTCCAACAAGGCCCCACCTCATAACCGCACACACCACTACTGAACCTGCCAGTGCATGGATCAGCAATAAGCATCACAATCCATCACCTTCCACATACAGAAGACTTTTGGGGGCATGTTAATTTTAAACTATGACAAGTAATGAAGTGTTCCAATAGCAAGTCTGTTACTTCTCCCTTACAACAAATCTTTACAGAATACCTGGAAGAAATGTCTACTGTCCCACAAAATGTGAAGAGAAACCTGAGCTTGCCTTTTGCCTGACTTCCCCATGCCCAGCACAGCACTATCCCCCCACTCTTATCCCGCCAAAGCCACTCTGGCAGCTCACATTGCAGATTGGAGAGCAGCTGGAGAGATGGACCAGTGTGCATCTCAGCATCACTGTGCATTGAGTGAGCCCAGGTCTCTGAGTTCCCTGGTGAAACACAGGGACAGCGCCCACATCAGAGGACCGCTGAGAACATCAAATAGGGATGCACAATGCTTTGTATATGGTTATATTCAGCAAATGTGAGGTGTGATTATTTTCACAAAAGGCAAACAAAGAGCCAGAGAAAAGGCAAGATGTTCACCCACTGGGATAAAACAGAAAGCAAAGTGAATGTGACATCCAGAACTCATCAAAAGGCAGGTGAGGCTGTCTACCTAGACTTGCTCTCCTGAGGGACTCCTGGTGTGATTCCTGAAAGACAGATGGTAACTGGCTGTCAGTTGGGAAACCCTGGTCCCACGGCATCACTCTGGAGCCAGAGAGAATTTTCTAAAATGCCAAATCCAACATCTCACCTCCTTTACAAACCCCTCATTGATGTATCATGACTTTAGGATAAAAGTAAAAATAGTCAACAGTATCAGTTGGTGCTGTTCCCTTGGCAGGGGAAGGGGGGCCCACTTTCCTCACCCCCAGCTCCCGTTCTCTCTTCACAACGTAAATGCCGCCTTCTTTAGGAACCATCTTCCCAGCTCCTGGGCTTCCCCAGCCAAAAGACTTCCACACCGCCTCCAGGTGCCCCTCGGGTTTTCTCTCTGCTCCTTGGTTCTGCAGGATCGGGGGCAGTGGTCTCTTTATTGCCTTGATCACTGTTTAATTCCCAGCAACTACACGGTGCCTGGCACACAAGGGTGCTTGATAAATACCTTGTCAAAACACAGGCGTTAGGTTCCCCTAAGGGACTCTTGTAAAGAAAACTCATTTGTCTTTTTAAAAACCCCATCCATGATTCACACAAAAACTACTTCCCTTGTGTCCTTTCCACAAACCATGATATTACTTGATCAATAGCTTTATACCTCACAATATACAAGTCATGTAAGTCAAGCTTTCATGTATTTCAGTTCCCCTCTTCCCTGTTTCTTTTTACATGAAAATGAGAACTGATTACTTCAATCATCAGTTCATGGAAATACAACAAGTATTTCCTGCTTCTTGAGACTTGCTTCTTGTAAAATTGTGTTTTCACAGGGGAAAAGAACACTTAAGGAGAGAGGCTAAAGATAAATAAAGCTCATCTTGAGTGACTACAGGTGTCACTAGAAGGAATAACATATGGCATAGCATGGCAGAATATAGCCTGAACTGCATCTCGGGCCTCCCCAGCCCATATGGAAGAAAATAGAAGAGCCCGTGTAAGGAAGGTGCACCCCCAGTTTGTGGGAAGTTACCTTTTCATGTTTCCATGGCTTTCTCTCTTCTCTCTGCCTTTCTGTAGCACCAGAAGCAAAAACTGGTTTAATTACCCTCTCATAATAATCTTTATGCTGAACCTATTTTCCATTCACCTAAATTACAGAAAAATCCATTGCCAGAGACCGGATAAACTGGGTTTATACATTTTCCTCATCTAATGATGGTCTAATTTCAATATGTGCATTGCACATGTCCAACTGAAAAGTATACTTTCCCATTCTTGCATACTTGGGGTTCAGAGAAATGTTACCCATTATTAGAGAAAAACAAAGATATCCGAAGGTAGCATCTACTAATTCTGGGCAAGGCAGGAGAATGAGCGTGTGGTAAGTGTTTCCTTTCCAGTTCACTGTATTCCGGTCTAGAAGCCTCGCTCTGCAATAGAACACCTCCCACCCATATTTGTATGAACCCCCTCTCCTTCTGACAAACCAACTGAGAATGATGTTTCTTAGTGTTTTCTGCGTGGATGAATCACTGGACACTTGCTAAAGAGCAGTCTGTGGGGCAGGGCCCCTGGGGAGGGCCGCAAGGCCTCCTTTCTGATGAGCTCTCCAGAGGGTTGCTGCCTTGGACTCAGACCACAGATAAAGTAGCAAAGACCTGGAGCTCAGTACTTCCAAGGTTTTTAGGACATGAGTAATCTGCACCTGGGAGGTAGCAGGTATCTGACAGCCTGTGCTTCAGTCTTAAGGGAACGAGTATTTCTTAATTACTACCCTTCACAGAATTACTGTGTTGATTAATTTCTGTAAAAACAGTCACTTCCAAAAATCAACATTGTATCTCTTCCTAAATTGATCCAAAGTATAGTTTTCTGGTTATCTCTTATTGCAAAATACCTGTTACCAAATTTAGTGGCTTTGCACAACAAAAGTTTCATTCTGTTTTAGAATTTCATGGCCAGGAGTTCAGGCAGGAGGTCCCTAGTGGTGTTTAGCTAGCAGCCTTCCGGAGCAGAAGGTCTCAAGTGACTTCATGTACACATCCCAAGAGCAGCAGGTGAGGGAGGAACTCATCCCAGCCTCTCCTCCATCCCATAGTTTCAGGGCCACCCCAGTTGGGCACTGGCAGGGAAGTTTGGCATCTTTACTAATAGTTCCAAGATAGCAGGTGCCCATCCTTCTAACAGACTAGGCATGGAACTGGCATGATTTTACCCCTACCTCATTCAGTATTCAAGGCCACCATGGACCAGCCACAGACCAGGGAAGGAGTGACGGGTCCTTCCTCTCGACAAGAATGAGCAGTCCCTCTGCCTCTCCCAGGGTCCACCAGTGTCTGGGTAAAGTCAGCTTCATGGACCCAATGCATTCATGGGCTTGCACAAAGCATGTGGGAAGCCAGGGACACTCGTAGATTCTTCTTCCTTTGTAAAATCGACGGTCTGTTTCAAACCACATTTATTTAGATCGCTCTACCTTTCTCTTGTCTGTCATATTCACAATATGGAACACATTTAGGTTTGTCACCACTGTAAAATGTATATCATCTCTAAGTCAATTTTCTTATTGAGTAGTGGTTTACATGATTGCTAATTCACCTTAAAACTCTCCTGTATTTCAAGGTATTTAATCTACTCTGCTGTCACTAGCTAATATTAATTATGAAATTAATATCTAAAACTTAATGTTCCAAATCATACCAAACCAAACAAAGAAGTATATATATAGTATATGTATATATGTGTGTAACACACATAAAACACACACACACACATTTACCATTAGCTATTTATACCTTAACTCCCTGTCTTACCTTCATTTCCAGCACAGCCTTTAAGATCTTATTCATAATTTAACTACTACATATTTGAAGATTTACTGCTTTAATTATAGATAACCTTCCTCTTTGAAAGCCCTTCAGATGTTTAGAGAAATCACATAGCTCACTCAAGCCTGTGAAATTTATTCATATAATATGTTTATTTTTTAAAGATTAGCTTAAACCTTCCCCAGCTCATATTATTATTGATTGTCTTTCGACCTTTTATGTTTCCTGTAAATGTTCTCTTGCAGCTACAACTGCAAAAGCTTAGAATATCAGAAAATACCGGCCACCTCCTACCTCTGGCCTGAGTTGAGAACAGGTGACAGTGAACCTTTGACTGGCTCCCCAGACCAAGGCCAAGGGAAGAAAAAGAAGAACTGCATGATCATAAAGAAGTCATCAACATATCTAGAAGTGTCTTTAAAATTACTAGCACATACTGCCTGTGTTAGTCAGGGTCCTGCAAAGGAACAGACTTCACAGGAAATACTTCATGATCGCACCTGGGGATTTATTAGGTAGTTCACAGGCTCAAAGCCTGAAGAATCCACCATGGCCATCTGCATACTGGACAGCAGGAGGAGCCAGGAGCTGCTCAGTCCCACCAGATGAAATCCTCAGAGAAAGAAGGACCAAGGACACGGTCCCAGCGCAAGGTCAAAGCCCTGGAAGCTCACTGGGCAGTTTTTGGTGTAGCACAGGAAAGATGAACTAACGGAGACCAATGTCCAAGGATACACTGGCTCAAATCAGTTCTTCAGAACACTGGCAAGCTTCCTTCCTTCCTTTCTTACTCCATCCCAGCTACGAACCTAGTGGCGGGTGCTTTTGACAACCACCCTGGTCTTCCCTCTCAGCTTGCTGGCCTACATGGGACTCATCACAGACATTCAGAGCTGGGCTTTGCTAATGCCAGCTGTTTGCTGTCCAGTCAAGCTGACATATTACTGACTTTTAATATAGTTTTAAAAGATGATTGTACTAAACAAATGGTAGGAAGAGGGAAGTATCAGGAGGAAAGGGCATCTCCAGATGGTGGGGGGGCCTGTGAGATACAAAGGAAGATAAGACACAGCTAGACCCATACGGTCCTGAGGTGCATCCTCAGAGCCATAACTTTAAGTGAAATAAATTGGACGCCCAAGCTTAAATACCACATTCTTTACCTTGTGTCAGAAAACCCAAAGGGTACACAAGAAGCACAATGGAGGACACATATTGGGCACTAAAAAGAACATGTCAGAGGGGAGAGGGAGCTAGATCCAGCTGTTTTCTTGAACACATGTTCTCTGGATTTCTCTATGCTTTTTTAGGTTATCACAGCCAAAGAGGCTGATTTTGACAAGTGTTCTCAATGCTTTAAAGAAGACAACTCTGAGGTCCCTACTTGACCCCTCCAATGATACCAGCTGGTATATACTTAATTTTGCACTGATTTTTTTTCTTCAACTTTCTTACACAAGACATGGAAAACTACATAACCTTTGGGCTTCAGAAAATTTTATCTGTTGCTGGTACCAAGGAGTTAATTTAGGTTCTTAGAGATTCTACATTATCACAATGTTATGTCAAAGCAGATGTAGACTCAGAGTTATTAACAGTTAAGTTTATACAGCCCTTTGGTATACTCAGAGCTCAAGGCTGCCCAGCTAGAAAGAGCCCTCAGGTACTCCAGAGTCCAAGCACTGGACCACTGTGCTATGACAGCTTAAAGTCGGTAGCCAGGTGCTTCCCGTTGGTAACGATCCCCAGGCCCTACCTCAGATACATGCAGAATCACCTGGTCTCTGCACAGTTCTGTTTAGGACATTTTCTAGGGCTAACTTCTGTTCTCCCTATTCCTTGTTAGCAGAGATAGTCTTTCCTTTGCTATTAGACATTATTGTCTTACCATGGAGCTTCTTTTCCCTAATTATCTATTAAATTGTTTATTATTCGTCAGCAACCCTATGGAATAATGTGTGCTTACCAACCTTTCATCACTGTTGTTACATATTTGTAAGTATAAAATGTAATAGTGAAATATATATAATCAGTTCATCAATAGTATTTTCAGTATGACCATATGGGCTATGATTGAAGTAGAGGAAAAATATTTAAAAGGTTAAAAAAAAAAAGGTTTAAAAAAATCCAAAATGCCCTGGAAGAACTATTGTCTAGTGGAGTAGGGACCAACAGTACTTCCCAGGTTCTTATGGTCCCTTTCAATGAATTCATTGGTCAGGGCATTTGGTAAATGTGAAAGATTACTCTTTATTTTAGGGCATAAAAAGGAGAGGAAAGAAAAAGAAAAGAAGTACAAAAGTGCTCAAGGATAAAAGAGTGCTTTGCAGGAAAAAGAACAGCTCTGTCCTGCAAGCAGAACACAGCCTCACAAGAGCAAGAAGACGGCGCGGGGGACATCCTTTTACGCCTTCTCTGATAGTTGATCCCGGTGGTGCCATCGGGTTTCATGCTAAAAGACTGACATCAGGTGCCAGGTTCAGTGCACTCTTTTGTCAGAAGACTGGTACCAGGAGCAGGGTTTGACTTGATTCCATGTCAGCTCAGGAATTGCTGGCCTGCTTAACATGTCTCTTCAACTAGTAGGTTGTGATCATCACTCCAGTCACAGGGCCATGCCCTGGTCTACTATCTAGATAAAACATCAATGAAGTACCAGATTACAAGGTATAGTTAGAAACAAGCCAGAAGTTCAGGGAAAGGAAAAATTAGCAGAGGTCTATGAGGTAGGTGAGATGAGGAATGGATGCCCACATACAGCCAGAGTGGGGGTTCAGGGTGCACCCAGATATCTGTGGATATAGGAACACATGTTCCCTCTACTTCTTGAAAATGATTTATGATATAGTAACAAGAGAGCTGGGCCAATGGGAACCTAATGATTAGAACAAAGATGTCTTAGCTTGAAACTTCAGCACACTCTGAGCATCGAAATCTCCCCATGGTGAGTAGAGGATGGCAGCTACTGGTAAACAACAGGACTCCTTTAGCACCCGGAAATCAAGCCCTCTGATTTCTAAGTCACAAGCTGTTACTTTTCTCTACTTGCCTTGGCTCCCCCTTCTCTCTCCCTACTGGTTTTCTCATGTGTTGTCTTTAACAAGCAATTAGCTTACCTTGAAGGCTCTGAGAGATGGCTGAAGAATCCAAGATCCACGCAGTTTGCTCACAATACACTGTCAGAGTCACAACTCATAGTTTCTGTCATTTATACCGAGGACACTTGGTGCACTTTACCTTTTATTTTATTTAATTTTGACACATTGTGCTATGAAATCAGTAATTGCCTTAAAAAGTGGGGAAAAACTTTATGCAAGTGTCACTCTCAGAGCACTGTGCTATCTGTTCTGTGGGACCAGCCATTGTTTTCAGGTTGGACTTCACAGAGGCGAGAACACAGGGTAGTTCCACACACTCCTGCCTCTGACAGTATCAGCCAGCTGACCAATGACAGAGCTGGGTTACACCTGAAAATAGACAACAAGATGAAAGTGCAACTCCCATTTTGTTGGTGAAAAGCTTGTGAATAAACAAAGGGGTCCTTGGAAGAGAACAGATAGCCAAAAAATTAGGCAAATGAAACACATGGACGATTCTTATGAATCCCATTTGGTGAAGAAAGTAAATTCCTGACCTCCTCGCTCAGCTGCAGTGCTCAGAATGTCATGTTTAAGTTCTTACCAACTGCATTTCATTAGAACTTTACCAAAGATAATAACAAAAAGTTCTGATCATACAATGAAAACAAAACACCCATAATTACTCCATTTATATGTAGTTGGTGTGCACATTTTGATATATGACCTACAAAATTCTAATTTTCTACATGTTCAAAATAACCTTTAAAAATTACACGCACCATATCAAGTATTTTGCCACCCTGGCATGTCACTAAACGTTTCTCACCAGTATTATCATTTGCATCATCCATTACGTGTACTATTTTAATTAACATTTAAATGACTCCCAGTTTTCCCTGTCGCAAAAAATACTGTGATACATGGCTTTCCCTGTGTGTGAAATTTCATTTTAAAGAGTGCTGCTAACCAAGGGGATCATGAAAAGTGTAGCTTCCCGTTCCATTTGCAAATAAGTGAATATAATTAAAATTTGCATATCATCTCCACTTCTCCCATCATGTATTTGATGGTAACTGATAATTAGCAGCCGCCCCTACAGTGATTTCATTTATGTTAATTAATAAAATCAAGTAAGGTTGAAATTTACTGTCTTGTTTAGTGAATCATGACGCTGGCAGCTGTTATGACTGAGGCAGGGATTTGTGCCTGGCTGTTAACCAATTGTCTAAAAAAGCATTTTTCTGATTACTTTCTGATAAACCTATTCTTAGGGCTCAATATAGTAAACACAAATTTCTTGATTGAGAGACATTCGAACTGACTTTTACTTTGGGGTTTCACATAAAAAGAAATCTCTTTAACTAATTTATTTATATTTATAGAAAGCCATTTTGGAAAATATCCTTTTTGAGATACCCTATGGAGGAGAAAGTTTTTTTTCTGTTTTTTTATTTAAAGAAAAAAATTGAAACAGAAAGAGTGTAGAAATAATACAAAATTTCAGAAACAAAGCAAAACAAAACAAAGCAAAATAGTAACCAGTAAGAAATCACTAGTTGATAATTACATATTTTCCTCTTAGAAGTAGTTGTTCAAGTTACAAAAGTAAAGCCTACAAAGTGGACATCCAAACAGTGAGACTGCAACCAGTTCTGTCCATCTATCCAACAAAAACTTAGTAATATGGTTATCAATCCTATACACTTAAACATACATGCAGTTATATCCTTTAGAATACTTTCTTTTCCTCTCTTTTTTTCTTTACAATTATTATAATCCATTCTTGTAAACTACTTAGAAGTTCTACACATGTATAAGTCTCTACATGTATACATAGCCTTTCTATATTAGAGGGAGAAACAAATCAAGACAAGTCAACAATACAAATTCCTAGAGAAACATGAAATGAAAAGGACTTATAAAACCACAATAATAGGTGATCTATGGTAGCTACTATGATGTGTCTTGTTATTTTCAATAAAATTGTCAACATCATCAAACATAGTATAATTAAACTTAGCATTGCATTACACTATTAATAAAAACTAAACTTTACAAATATTATAGGACTTCAAAGGCAGTTAATAATCAAACCAGAATTGGTATCCTATTGAATCTTGTCATCTTCAGAGTAGTTGCCTCTACTCTCAGACTTGATACTCTTAAGCATACCAGATTCAAATAAAATCAGTCAAGATAAAACAGCAGTATAACCAATCTTTTCTGTCTAATCTCTGCTATGCTATTTTCCTGTCATTGTTGTTTGTTTACTTTTCTCCTTCATTCCACTGTCTGCCCCTTTGTTTGAGGTCTTTCTACCATTGTTCCTGGAATCCTGGTGATTTTCTTCTTTCTCTCTAGAATGTCCTTCAATATTGGATTGATGGTCACAAACTCCCCCAGTTCCTCTTTGTTGTGGAAACATCTTGTCTCTCCATTAATTTTGAGAGACAGTTTTGCATGGTACATCAATCTGGGTTGGAGGTTATTTTCTTTCAGGGCTTGGAATATTTCACTCCAAGCTCTTCTTTATTTGATGGTTTGCATTGAGAAGTCTGCTGTGATTTTGATGAGTTTTCCTTTATAGGTAATCTGTTTCTTTTTCTCTGACCACTTTTAATATTCTGTTCTTGTGATGGATTTCTGGGATCCTGATTATTATATGTCTGGGTGTAGATCTGTTTTGGTTATAGCTGGCTGGAGTTCTGTATGCCTCATTTATCTGAATTTCACTTCCATTACCTATGTTTGGGAAGTTTTCCTTAATTATTTCTGTGAATAGACTTTTTATTTCATTTGTATTTGTCACTGCATCTTCATTCACATTTTTTATTCTTAGGTTATAAATCTTCTTGTTGTCTTCTAGCCTTTGTATTGTTGCTTCCTGGTTCCTTGTTATTTTTAAGAGATCCTTCCTTTTGCAATCATACATTGCAAATCTATCTTCAAGTTTTGAAAGTTTGTCTTTAGTTTCTGTTAAGGAGTTTTGCCAGCTTTCAATGGAGGTTTTAATTTCCTGATATTCTCTTTGGATTTATTTCATGTATTCTAGATTTTGTTTATATTCTTCATGAAAGGCTTCTCTCCTTTCTCTGGGTTCCTCCATTCTTTCATTTGTGTCTACTTGAGGATTACCCAGGATTTCTTTTATTAATCTTCTTATATCTTGCTTCACCTGAGTTAGAATTTCAGATTTAAATTCATCAATGAGGTCATGGAAGTATTTCTTTATTTCCAATGAGGCTGTGTCTGATATTACATGTTTGCTGCCGCAACCTCCTCTGCATTTACCTCTATTGGACTCACTTTCTCTGGTTTGGTGGTTGGAGGCCTTTTGCTGTTTCTCTGTCATGTCATGCTTCTGGCCCCCTTCAGACAGGTGAGTGTTGGAGGTCTCTGGGCCCCTTGCACTACCCACAGTTTTTCTGCAGCTCACTGGCTAGGGAAGTGCTGCCCTCCCCAGTCCACTCCTGATCTGTGAGGTGCACACTGTGAGCCAGCCCCTCCCCCTACGTCAGTCACCCAGTGGATGCTTCAGCATGTTTGTGTGTTCCCTGGGGATGCCACTGGCTCAGGACAGCCTCGTCCCCGGCTATTGGGTTAAAACCAGGGGCCTGGCCCAGCCTGAGCAGATCCCACCAATCTGCTTTGGACCAGGAGCCTTCAACCAATGCCATCTCAGGTTTTGATTCAAGCCAGCCCTGCCCAACTCCAAAATGTGGTCTAGCTGGTCCTCCCACTCTGGGGAATCCAGTTCCCATCACTCACCAAAGCTCACGTAGCTCAACTTGCTGATTCCAATCCCTGCCGCAGCGCCTCCTCTAGCCAAGGGTCTCGAGCTCACCAACCCCCCCTCTCAGCAGGGCCACAACCTCAGCTCGATCGTGAGTTGCCTGACTCTAAGACATGCCCAGTACAGTGACCAGAGCTTGCCCAGCTCCAGCCCTCCATCCACACTTCTTT
>PVLA01012989.1:0-40069 GCA_004027455.1 Hydrochoerus hydrochaeris | reverse complement strand
ATCTTTGAGCAGAACTGTTTGTAGTCTGACTGTTTGAATATTTACTATGTACCCTTTAACTTTGTAACTTGAACAACTACATCCAGGATGACAGTATGTAATTTATAAATTACTGATTTCTTAGTGGGGCTTTTTCTCATTCTCCTTTTTCTTTCTTTCTTTTAGAATTCTGTATTGTTGCTACCCTTTTTTCTGTATTGTTTTTTCTCTTCTCTTTAAATAAAATTTTAAAAATGTATAATTGCTATTGTAAAAAAAGAGGAAATAGGAAGCGCTATAAAAGATATAGCTGCATGTATGTTTAGGTGTGTGGGATTGAAGACCATATTTCTAGGTAATTGTTGGATCGTTGAACAGATCTGTTCACACTCTCACTGCTTTAGTGGCCACTTTGTGTGCTTTAATTCTGTAACTTGAATAACTATTTCTAAAAGAACAATATGTAATTTATCAACTAGTGATTTCTTACTGTTTATCTTCTTTTCTTGAAATTCTGTAATATTTCTACCTTTTTTCTGTTTCTTTTTCTCTTTAAATAAAAAAATGGACAAAAGACTTGAACAGATGTTTCTCCAAAGCAGACACACAAATGATGATGTGGAAGAAATACAAGAAATCTTAATACCATTATTCACCAGGAAGAAGTGAAAAGCCACGAGATACTGTTTCACATTCAGTAAGACAGTGAACCAAAAGACAAAAGAAAATCAGAAAAAAATGAAACAAACACAAGCAATGATGAGCACTTGCACCTGCTGGTGGGAATATAAAATAATACATTCAAAAGAATTGAAAACAGGAGCTCAAGCAGATGGCTGTGTATCCACACTGATAGCAGCAACACTCACAGCAACCAGAACATTCAGGCAGCCACATGGCCATCAACAGATGGATGAATCAGGTCTAAACCTGAGGTGGAGCATTGTTCAGCTGCATAGAGGAAGGAATTCTGACACACACAACAACCTGGGTGAACAGGAGTACATCATGCAAAGTGAAATAATCCAGAAGCAAAAGAACAAATATTGTATAAATCTTCTTGTACCAAATATACAGGACAGGAAAATTCCCAGCAATTGAAAGCAAACCAGTGGTTTTTAGTCTAGGGTGATATATGTTAGTGCTTAATGGAAAGGAGGTCTCTGAGGTGGTCAAAGGGTTTTGTAATTAGTGGTGATTGTTGTGGCATATTAAAGTGTAACTAGTGCCACTGAGTTGTGCACTTAAAATTGTCAAAATATTTAAAGTGAAAAAACTTTTATGTGTATTTCACTATATAAATAATTACTTGCCTGATAGTAAGTGCTTGCTGTAGTGGCTGGAGTGATGGCCCCTCTCCTGGCATTGCCCTATTCCAGCTGGATGAGTGTAGAAGAGCCTCTGTGTATCCTAGCTGGTTGCAGAAATAGGCAGAACACACATGTGTTTCAAACAGGAATGAATAGTTCAGGGAACAGAGCTGAACAGAGAGGGAGGCAAAAGGAATAGTATTACATGGAGGATAGATTGAGGGCCATCCCTGATATGGCAGCCAGCACCTACTGAGGACACTGGCAAGCACAGTGGGGTGAGTAGGTCCAGGAGAGGGCATGTTTGTGGGAGGGGAAGGTAGAGAGGAACAGATATGTCCAGCCTCTGGGCATCTGAGGACTGCTCACCAGAGCTTGGGGACAGGACTGTCACCCTTCCCTAGGATCAGCTCCAGCCAGGGGAGGCTTGAGAGACTCCTGCAGTGAGGTAGAGCTCTACATTACAGCAGCCCCCCAGCAAACCCTGGACCTCAGTTCCCCGTGCTGCTCTGTCCCCCAGGACCTTCCCACCATGACCCCTGTCCTGTCACTGTCCCCAGCTGTGAACACTTGAGGTCACCAGGCCCTTTTCTTCTTTCTTCATGGTTGAGGCCATGTGCAAGCCAAGACTGCCTGTGTGTGCCATGCTCTACTTGGAGAAGTTTCTGTTTTCTGCCTGCTCTTGATCCCTGGTCTCACCCTCTGCCATTGACCTCACCACACTCTCTCATCTCTTGTCATCCATGACCAGCAGTACTGTCATGCCTCCATGGCTACCAGGACCCTATGTATCTGCCCTGGCCTTTGCTGGCTTCTTTAGGCCTCTGTCCTGCCCTTATACCCTCATATCTCCCCAGGCATCTCACATAGACACTTGGCTACTCAAGATGCCATCTCCACATAGAAGTTATACTGATTGAGTTTTCACCTGTGTGTCACTCTCCTCACTTGTGATTTGTGCCTCAGAACTCAACCCAAAGCTCTGCCCTGCTCACATCCCCTGCAGTGCCTCTGGCCTCTTCCACCTGCCTGGCCAACAGAATGTCCTGGTCCTCCTGCCCCACCTCAGATACTACTGCATAGGCCTCCAGAGACCTCAGTGCCATCTTGACTTCTTCTCACACTCAGATCTGCTCTGACAGAGCACTCTGCCAGCTCTGCCCATTGAAGGATCCGGAATCTGCCCCCTCCACTGCACATATTGGCCAGCTCTTGCCTGCCTTACTGATCTTCCCAGCTGCCTTCCTGGTGCCCCTAACTCAGGAAAACAGAAGATATGTCCATGTTACACTGGGAATCATCTAACATAGCAGACTTCATGGAAGGAAGGGGTTACTTTCACTGCAGAGGTGGAGAGTCCAGAAAGCTGCTTTTTCCTTAGGCTGTTTTACAATAGTATCAGTGTGGAGTCTGTAGAGAAACAGGATCAGCAGAGAAGGTGTGTTGTGTGCGGTGGCTGTGGGGTGTGTATGTGTGGAGGGGGAGATGAGAGAAACCATTTTTTTCCTGGAATAGGGCCACGTGATTGCAGAACTGGAGAATCCAGTATTGATACAGGGCTGGCAGCAAGAGACCTGGGTAGACCTGATGTCAGAAAACAGAATTCCTGCAGGCTCAGGGGAGGTCATTTTTTGTTCAGTTAAGGCCTTTAGCTGACTATAGGAGGCCTATTCACTTCATGAGGTTAATCTGCTTGACAAAGGTCCACCAGTGCATGTGGGAGGTTCATCTAGCAATGCCTCACAGAAACACTCAGGGTAATGTGTATCTAAGTCTCTGGACTCCATGGCCCTGCCAGGTTGACACATATTCACTGTTGTATCAACAGAACAGTTGAATGGGGAGCGCTTTCATCTCCAGTGGCCCAGGCTTCTGGTGGAGGCCAAGTTCTCAAGGGCAAAAATAGTTCAAAGACCACACCTCCACAAGATAGCCGTATGTGACCCATGTTTCAGTAAATGTAAGAAATGGTTAGTGGGAGCATGGCTTTGTGGATATAGAGAAGAAACTGAGTCTTACAATTTGTATGAGCTTTTCATCTTTCTGGAAGATGAAAGTTTGAATTTCACTATGTTTTTATGACTTAGAAATTGCTCCTAGACTTGTATATATTAAAATCATCTGGTGCCTGCAGTAAGGGACCGGATGTTTTCTGGTCCAGGCACCACACTCTGAAAACCTATTTCCTGTGGTGATAGGGCAGTGAGAGAATCTGGTCAATGGTTCACATGGCACATGCTTCCTGCATCCCTGATTCTGTGCTGACCTCTGCCTATGTTTTTTCCAGAGGTCTTGTGTTTCCCAGTCTGGACACAAGGTGGTGCCCTGTGCCCACAGTGTCCATTCAGATGTGGGGCCTTTAGCTGTGCAAAGAACATATATATGGATTGGTCCTGGGAGTATGCCCAGGTGTAGGCCAGATGTGCTAGAGGTGGGAGGGCAGTCAGGTTCTGGCAGTAGAGCCACTCTACCTGCCAGACACCTGGGGAGGCATTTGTGTCCCAAACAAGCAGGATGGGCCTTCTCCAGGACTCACTGTCCATGGCTACCACAAGGTACCTTCATCCTGTGTTGTCTCCCACATGGCCATCTTCCCCTTCTCCTAGGGAGTACCATTTTTCTTCCACTGAAAAGTAGAACCAGGTCTGCTTCCAGAAGGCAGAATCCCCAGGTCTTGGAATTAGGGGCCAGCAGGAGTCTGCAGAGGAGTGATCTGAGTAAGTGGCTCAATCTGGGGACCAATGTTCAAGTTAGGGAGAAGTGCAGGGCTCACTGTAGCAGTCAGTGGCCCAGGAGTTGTGTGAGTTGGGGTAAGGAGGACTGGCTGGTGCCAGGAAAAATCTGGATGGCCAGGGAGGTTGGCAGGCTTGAGGGAGGGGAAGGGGCTTGAAGGACACAGCTGGGGTAGTTACCTTGGCATAAGGGAACCTAGAAGGTCTCTTAGTAGTGCCTCCTTGTTTAGAAGACTAATGCCCTGGAGTACTGTGGGCCTCTATGCCACCTGTGCCCCACCAGGCCAAGCCAGGTGCCAGAGATGGAGGCATGCCTATAGGGGCAGTAGGTCTTATCTATGAAAAGAGCAATGGCAGGTGGTATGGCCTGATGAACAAACCTCAGGACTACAACCTTATCCTGAGTTGGACCCCAAGGCTATAATTAAAGGTTCAGGCGGAAGGGATTATATTAGAGGTGGGCAGACCCCCCCAGGGCCTGAGGCTGGCATGAGAAGCCCAGTGCTGTTGAAGATAACATTCAGGAACCTTCCTCCTCTGGCCTCCCAGGACTTGGCTTCCAGGAAGACTGCCTGGTCTGGTCTAGCAGGCAGTGGAGAACCCAGGAAGGAGTCCCATACTTGGAGAAAGTTTGGCTTCCAGGGAAGAAAAAAAAAATCAAGTCATTTCCCCAGTGAAATGGATTAACATTTTCAATTTATCATTCCTAAAAAAACTGATAAGGGCAATATTGTCCCTCATGAAGAAAGTGACTATGGCTAACTCTGGAGTACAGACATGGATAAGGCTGAGTGCTGCAAGCCTGGTATGTTTATCCTGTGCTTGGGCCCATACCAATCTGTCTGAAAACAAAAGAGTGTCCTTGAAAACAGAGAGTGTCATCACTGTTATGACAATGTCCTGGGCTATTCTGATGGTGGAGCACCCTACTACAGTGCCTTGTCTCATGTCTGACTCAGCTCTGTATTCTGAGACTTTACCACAATGTCCAGTGTATGATGGAAATTTCATCTACCTTTATATCTACCTTTCCAATTTTTCTCCACTCTACTCATCCATCCATATATTTACTCACCTACTTACTCCATCCATGGAGTAAGAGTGCATCCATTCATTCATCCATCCATTTTCTTAGCCATTCATCCATCCACTCACCTATCCACTTATTCATCCATCCACCAACCCACCCATTGCCTATTCATTTATCCACTTGTCTACCTATCCACTCCATAATCCATTTACCCATCAATTCACCAACTCTCCATCCATCCATCCATCCATCCATCCATCCATCCATCCATCATCCATCTCCTTGTCTAGTCATCCAACCATACAACACATCCATCTATTCACCCAGCCATCCATTGTGCAACACTGACTGAAAAATAAACTAGACTGTTCTAGGGCCTTAAGATTCAGTGATGGACACATAGAATCCCTACCTTCATGGGCTTCTATTTCACTTAGGGAAAGCAGACCATTGAGCAAGATATATCTGAGAAGATTTCATTTAAACAAAGCCTGATGAACTTAAGAAATGCTCAAGAAGATGAGAAGGCTGTCTGGGCAAAGGCACCAGCCTGGGTGGAGTGTTCTATGTAAAAAGGAAGCCAGGTCATTCTCACCTCCCTGTGAGAAGGTGAGTGGAGCCTGTAGGAGGGCGTGGAGTAGAGGGAGTTGATGACTCTACAAGCATAGTCCTTGTTGTGTATGGAGAAGACATCCAAGGCTGGGCTTGGGAAGACTGGTGAGCCAATTCCCTGGGTTGTGGCTCTGTTGGATGGTGAGCAGATCCCCTGGGGTATGGCTGGATGTGAAGTGTGAGCTCCAGAGGGAGCAGAGGCTGCTGCTGTGTGGAGGCACACTGGGGAAAGAAAGAAGCACTGCAGGGTCACAGTAATTTGACCATGAGGTGGGGAGAGGTCAGCGGTTAATGGATCCAGAAATTGTGACTGACAGCTAAGGGTATCAAGGTTGCCTTGACCAGGGTCAGATGAGGTCTGGAGAGGAGCCTAGGGCCACTGGAGGACACACAGAAGCTGCACAAGATGGGAGGAAAATCAGCAACTAAGGAGAGCTAGGCAAGTGATGGTGTCCAAGAACTGACCTATGGATTTGGTGGTAGTGAACAGGCAGAGGCACAGGCTGTTGTCCTGGGGTAGTGCAGGCAGGCCCACAGTATGTTGTGGAGTGGGGTTTGCAAACAGAAGGTATGAGACAGCCTCGCAGAGAGCAGGAAGGCAGACATATTAGTACACTTTGCTGGTGGTAGGGTGAAAGCCCATTATCTTCAGAAGCAAGAGCAACTGGGAGCTCTGGAACCTGCTAAGTAGCCTGAGCACTTGAGCTGGATGGCCCAGCATGTAGCTCTGAGTATCTTGACTGATTCAGTCTGAGGTCAGACAGTGTCCCCTGCTGGCACTCAGAAAACATATGTTGAACTTTGTCCCATTTTTGTTTCTCTGCAGCTCAAGTTGAGGTCAATGTGACTGCCTGCTCAGGTTGCCAGTAGGCTCCAGGGACCCAGGGCCATGGGGGTGGACATTGAGAGTGGGAAAACTTGGGGCTTAGTTAGGAATCTGTATAAGACTCACTCTCCCTCTCTCTCTCTCTCTCTCTCTCTCTCTCTCTCTCTCTCTCTCTCTGTCTCTCTCTGTGTGTGTGTGTGTGTGTGTGTGTGTGATTGAACCCAGGGCCTCTGCACTGAATTACATCCCCAGCCCTTTCTTAGTCTTTATTTTGAAACAGTCTTGCTAAGTCACTAAGTTGCCCAGGCTTGGGTATAGCATTTGATGCTCCTGTTTCAACCTCCCAGAGTGCTGAGATTAGAGGTGTGTGCTGCCATGCCTAGCTACAGAATCTTAAAGTAACTCTCATAATGTTGCTGCTGATACTCCAAGATTTAAAGTTCACTTTTGAGGTCTATCACTTTCTCTTTGTATTTTGAAGACTGACTGCCCTGGACTAGCTCCATTGAAGTGTGGAAGTGGTTTTTTTTTTTCCCCCCCCGAGTAGAATCCTATCCAGAAAACCCACTGCAAGGGGTTGGGAGCCCTACAGGGTCAACATGCTGGGACTGTTATCTCCCATTTCCACGCCCCTGTATTTTCTGCCAAGCCTTGTGACAAGAGAGGACAGCTGCAGCTCTCCCTCCAGCTATAAAAAACCCTACTGCCCTATTGAGGAGAAGATACTTAGGGCACACAGTGGAAACTCAGGAAAGAACTCAGCTTGAGCTATGCTAAAGTTGGCCTCTGCTGTGAAGCTGCTCCAAGCCCCCCTCAAATGCTGGGTGGTTTCCAAGGCCCATGTGTCTGCCAAGCCAGCTAGAACTCCCACTTCCTCTATGGTAAGCAACCCCAGAGACAGCAGCAGCCACTATGGGTCTGGGACAAGTCCAGGCTGGGAGAGGGAGGCAACTGTGGGCCTAGGTCAGCTATGGTTGAGTCTGATGGCTAGGAAAGGGACTCTTAAGGTAGCCACAGTGGGGCTCTGGCGACACGTCACCACCGATAAAGAGCAGAGGTGACCCTGAGCAGAGAGGGCCTGTCACTCAGTCTCACTGACATGGCAGTGGGGCTGCTGAGAGACAGAAGAGGTGGAAACCTACACCTCCCGTCAGCAGAAGTGTCCCCTTGTTAAGTATATAAACTAATGCCTAGGTTATTTGCTTAAGGTCATTCAGCTAAAATAAAAATCCAAACTAGAGTCACTGTTCCAAGGCCACATTTGCTCTTAAATCTTCCAACCAGGAAGGTTTTCAAGAGCTGTGAGTGGAGCTGACTGGTGCCTTAGACTGTGGCCTGCTGAGAACATGGGTCACGTCTCATAGCACCCTTAAACATGACTGCAAGGAATCAAGGGGCAGAGGGGTTTGTTATGCTGGAGGCTCAGTTTGCCAGAAGGAACTCAAACCTGAGCCCAAAGCCATTCCCCCTGGTCCCCTAGATTGTCCTTCCTAAAGGCTAGATGCTTGCCCCTCCATGACAAGAGGACACTGCTCACCCCAGCACAGAAGCCTGAAGATGGCCTGTGCTTGGTGAAGATAACTGGCCAAGTGTGTGCATGTGGCTGTTTCTCTATTGCCCTGGGCATCTGGATCTTGTTAGGAGTGAACCAATGGATTCATGTATGCTTTCCTCCTCAGGAGCAGGCAGTGGGGATTTCAGCCATATTCGTCAGCTTCCTGGTTCCCGCAGGCTGGATCTTGTCCCATCTAGAGAGCTACAAGAAGAGCTCCACAGCATGAAGACCCCACAGCCCCACGGGGCACAGCTCTGAAAGATCACATTAAACTTCCTTCCATGTGCTGCTTTTGTTGATTCTTCCAGGTCCTCACTTCTGGCTGAGAGATTGAGGGGGTCTCATGTATACCCAGCATCAGCCTGTCCTCTGGCTGGCTCACGCTGACCCTGGGGCACACCAAGTGCCTATCTGAATGCTGCAAGGTGGCAAGGGTATAGATGCCTATGTCTGAGAAGGCACCTCAGTGGGAAAAAGGGGTGGCCAAGTGCTGGGTTCTGCCTTATTCCTCCGAGTGTGGTTGGAGGGGAGGGGGCAGCCCTAGATTCCAGTTCAGACATAGGCTAGGCCCATAGACAGGACAAAGCAAAGGCATTTATTACACAAACATTCTTGTACCACATTGGAAAAGATGTCCACACAGGCAGATGTGGATGAGGACCCTCCTTGGGGTGTGTGTCCTCTGCAGAGTGGAGGACATTCCTCCTGGTCATGGTTTTACCCTCCTTCATCATCTGAGGACACTGCAGGTGAGACATTCCAAAAAGGAGCCTTCTGCCCATATCTAGTCCCCATTAACAACAGTTCTGCTTTCAAAGCAAAAATAGTCCCTATTCCCCCAAAGGTCCAACTCCCCCAAACCAATGCAGGTCTTTGCTACTGAAAGTTTCATGGGCCACAGAAAGGCCTCTTGGGATGGAGTCGGGTGGGTGGTACTGCAGGGCACTAGGTGAGGATGTCATGGGCCTGGTGCTCCACCAACATCTCCATGCTCTTCACGTCTGTGCACCAGAATTCCAGGCGGTCCTTCATTCCCTTGATCTGTAGGCAAATAAGGACCAAAGAGGCTTTAGGACACGTGGGGTCACAGGTCAAGGGGCAAGCACTATGAACCTCAGAGCTGGGCTGCGGCTGATGGGATGACCTGGTCAGTTCTTATCATAAGGAGTTTGAAAATTTGAGTTAAAGAACAGGCACGAATAGAGAAAATCTACAGGATAAAATTTCTAGCAAAAATAAGATGGATTTGAGCTCAAATCACAAAACCAGGAACATACTTGATCAGAGTACCAATTTTAAGATTAACAGGCATTATCATTAGCACAACCAGCACTATTGTCCCAGTAAGCTTCTCAGCACAGGGCTCAGATCACAGACCTACATCACGCTCCATTCAAAGAAAAGCCCTTGGTCCTACAGCAGTAATCCACTCCCCAAACCCAGGTCAGGTGATGCTTTCCTTCTAGATGGCCTCAGTCCACATGAAACCAAGACCCAGACAAAACCCCAACCCCATATAGGTGAGCCAGGGGCTTGGCCACCTCACCTGCTGCAGATCTAGCACGCGGGGCTGCACCCAGGTCATGTGGACTCGCTTGTCGACCTCATCAATGCTACCTCTCACCAGCCCCACTGAGAGTGCCTTCATCACCAGCAGCTCTACCTGCATAGAGAGGCTCAGGTGAGATAGCTGAACCAGGTGGCTTCTGCAAACTGGATGCCCCATTGCCTGGACAGTGTGGGGCTGAGCACTTAATAGGTCTCAGCTCCAACACCTCAAATCCTAGTATCGTACCTCATTCACTGTGATTTTAGCACTTTTGGCAATTTCTTCAAAAGTGAGTTGTCTGTGATTGGCAGGTCGTGTGAAAGTCATCTGAAAAAAGGATGTTCATTAACTATTTTTCCAAATAAAATGGTCACAGAACTGATTGGTAAGGATATTTTTGTAAATACTTGCTCTGAAAATAGAGATCATCTTTAGTATCCTACATACTAAAATTTCCTTGGTATGTCTTATTTTACTCCAAGCTTTCAAAGCTTAGAGAAAAAGGTTAAAGGTGAAAATAGTTTTACATGAATTTTCAACAATAGTTATTACTCATTCCACAAACAGGCAGTTGACACTGCGAAGTCCCTCAGGTCCAGGGTATACTGTAGGGAAGCAGAAACTCAAGCCCCACCTCCTTGGAAGCTCATACCCTGAAGAAGAGGACACAGGGGCCAGGAGGGACTAATACCAGGTCAGCTGTGTTGACAGCATTCTAGCTCAAGTGGTGTAGGTGGGCGGGGATCCCCTGCCTCAAGGGCTAAAATTTAAACTTGAAAAAGGCAGTGGCAGCAGGGAGGGGAATAGGGAGTGGGGCATAAAAGATGTTCACTCAGAAAAAGAGGAGCTCCTGGATACTTACCTCCATTAGACACAACAGCTGAATCTTCCGCAGAAGCTGGGTTTCATTGGCAGCTAAGTCAGGCTATGAAGTATAGAAAGATAGTAGATGTCACCTATGCATATGCTCATTGGCTACCTAACCTGAGCTTCAAATCCAGAGAAGGGATGTGCACTGATGTCACAAACACAAAAGGGGCATTTAGAGCCCTTTTGACCCAAGGCACCATCAAGAAAGGATGGGTCTCAGGAGGTCCTGGGTGGCCTGGGCTGTGAGGTGTAGCCACTCTGAGCATAACTATACATCAACAGTTTATATCTTATAATCCGAAGGAGCATAACTATACGCCAACAGTTTATATCTTATAATCTGAAGGATAAGTGATTAGTGTAGAACAACAAAAACAGATCACCTATTTGTGAGAACTAGAACACACACTGTAAGACCTGCATTTCTCCTTGCAGGTCAATTGGGGGGGCTCTTCAATGAGCAAAAAATTAAACCAGGAGAGTTGAACAGTTAATTCAAATATTGAAAAACTCATAACCCTGATAGACAGCTCTGATAGGGATACTGGACAAGCTGTGGGTACTGGACAAGCACTGTGAACCACTATGAACCTTCATCTCTGAGTTTCCTCTATTCCTTTAAACTGCTATGGCTAGATAGTTTCTTTTGTTTTTTTTTTTTTAAACAAGGTCTTAGTTTGTTGCCCAGGCTGGTTTCAGGTGATCCTTCTGATTCAGCCTCCAGAGTAGCTGGGACAAGTGCACAATATGTGAGTTCTGGATGGATCCAGTGTTTCTGGGCTCTTCACAGTCCCTACACCTATACCTTACCCTACTCCATCATATATGAATTCTACAACTGTCTTTTAAACTTTGGGAAAACTGAAAATATCAGAAAAGTAGGTGAATAGAACACGATCATAATTCCTACTACAGTTAAGTTTTAGCAATATTTGCTTCTAATAATTTCATTTAAAAAGAATAGCCTTACTGTTCAGTACTTCTGGTGCACTCCCAATCTGAAACTTTTTTCCTGGTCTGGTCCATGTGTACTATCTCTGCCAGTCCTGGGGAAAGATAGCTTTCTTCCTTTCTCCACCACTGTGCTTGTCTCGACCTCCCCTTCTCTCATGTCCACACCTGTCTGCTTATGTTGACTGTAGGTCTCTGGTTCAACAAACATGTAAGTCTCCTTTTCCTTTGTTTTTTTTTTTTTTGTTTCTTCACTCACTCCTTGGCAGGGTTCTGCGCCACCCTCAAGCCAGCACACAAAAATGGCACATTCTGTTTTTCACACATATTTTCTACCCTACCTTTAGCACTCAGCAGCACTGCTGTGCCCTAATCATCTGATTCCCTGCTTTATGATGGCAAGCTTGGCCTACTGTGGTACCCTACATGCCAGCACCTTCTAGGTGCTTGCTGTGTGCAGGGAAGGGGCTAAATAAACATTTATTGGATAAATGGACAAATGCAGAGATGAACAAGGGCCTCTGATAGGTGAGACCCACCTGGTGGCCCCAGGCAGTCTTCAGAGTCTGGAACCTGTCCACATCGCCACTATTGAAGGCATAGAGGGTGTCAATCAGCCATTGCCGGTCAGTGCCCCGCAGTGACTCCAGCACAGGGTGCATGAGCTGTGGGGATAGAGACAAGTCAGTTGGCAGAAAGTCAGCCACTCTCCCCACCAAGGAATCTGCTTCATGGCCAACTTACTAGTTCTCCAAAGTTAAAAACTCCTTCACCAAGAAGTCCCGCAAGGCCCAGTGTAAAGGCTCTCTCCTGCTGCTCTGAAACTAAGGCAATGACATACATGGTCACATCTGTCACCATAACCAGCTCTGTTTGGCTTTAAGAAAGCTTACACAGGGGCCAGGGATTTAGCTGAGCGGCATAAGCGCCTGCTTTGCAAGCACAAGGTCGTGAGTAAAAACAAACAAACAAACAAACAAAAAAAAAAAAAAAAAAAAAAAAAAAAAAAAAAAAAAAAAAAAAAAAAAAAAAAAAAAAAAAAAAAAAAAAAAAAAAAAAAAAAAAAAAAAAAAAGAAAGAAAACTTACATAACAAAAGCAAAACAGTAATCTCAGTAATGGTTATATTACAGAGGATTAATATGAGGAGACAAACACATGCATGAGTTTTGTGGGAAAAGTATTCATTTGTTGTTTTTTCCTAAATATACACAACTCTACATATGCTGTGAGAAGCAGCACTGCTGCTCAAGTCTTAAGAGTCAGTTCAATCTGCCACCCTATACATTAGAATTAACTTGTCTTTTGTTCTCTGGCCGCCAAACTCTTTCTTGATGGCATTAGTTGCTTTAACAATATGCTTTCATGAAGATACACACATCAAAACTGCACCAGTATTTTTAAGAGTTGTTGGTCTCTTTATCTCTAATGGTGTATTATACAATACATATAAAATATGATGAGATATTTTTCTAAATACACACTCAGCACTTTTCTTTCCCTCAGATCCTTGAAAAACTTGTAATTTGCCCCCTAAGTCTGGAGCTTTACTTTGGGAACAAAGATCTCAGCTATAGGATTTCAGTGCTCTCTACTCTGCAAGGGTCAGGAAGTACTGACATCATTGTGCTTCCTACAAGACCTCCGACAAGGGTAAATAAGGACTTGGAGAAGGAAAAGTGATGATGGAAGGAGTTACTTTTTGTCATCTGAATTAAAAACTATAGACAAAATGACATAGAAACTAAAGCATAAACAAATCTTTGCACCTTTTCTTCAAAAAAGGATAAATCCAACTGTGAGAGTGCTGAGATCTACACCCTCAAGCACAGCATAGTTGCCACATCTGGGGAATATGCTTTTGTACAACATGAACCTAATGCCCTCAGTTACCTGGAAGATCCTTGATGTCGACACAGCCCAGAAAGCGCAGGGCATCTTTGTAGTAGGAAGCGTGGTTCCCAATTGTTTGATAGTATTTACTGGAGAGATCATAGAAACGACTGTGAACTGATGTCACGCCAGGGAGGTTTCGGAGCATCTCTTCAACATCTTCAATCGTTTCCTATGCACAGGGTTAAAATTATCTTAGAAGAGTTTAAAATAGGACTTGGGATTTAGCTCAGCACCCTAACTGCCTGCTTGGCAAGCATGAGGTCGTGAGTTCAATCCCCAGTACCAAAAAAAAAAAAAGTTTAAAATAATGTGAAAGTAAAGAACATGAGCTATAAACAGAAAGATTGGTGTGTACACATTAAAATGGAAAACTTTAGTTTATCCAAAGCACAGAAAAAAGTACAAAGATAAGATGCAGACCAAAAAAGGTATTTATAGCAAATGTAACCCCACAATGGACTATGATCCAGGAAACAAAAAACACAATAGAACACAATAGAACAGGCAGAACACAATAAAAAAACAGGCAGTTACAGAAGTGGCAGTGTGAATAAATTGAGAAATGTAAAGCATCAACAAGATGCCACTTCACCCCACTAGATCAGCAAGACACAGTATAAAAGTGCAAGGTACTGAGGATACAGCACTCAGGAGTGCATGCCTGGCTTCAGACATGCATTCTGGTAAGATTCTACTCACACATGTAGTGAGCAGGCACAAAAATGATAACCTGAACATTGTTCATAATAGAAAAATAACCTAAATGTAATGTTAATACAGACACTGTTTGTAACAGAAAAAAAATAACCTAAATTCCTCCATAGGAGACCAGGTACTTACAAGGTGTAATTTAAAAATATGATAAACGTTTAAATTTTAAAAAATGTATTACAGAAGACACATTGCCATTAAACCCCCTTAAAATACTCCTGGTTGCTTCAAACACAATCTCATTGCTCTTGACACTTTCTGAAGCAGTTCTGGAAAACCCTGTGAGTTTTTTTGTTGTGTTGCTGTGACTGCATCAATATCCTGAACTGATTCAAAATGCTTACATTTCATGGTCATTTTTTTTGACTTTGGGGAAAAGCCAGAAGTTGCATGGTGTCAGGTTCAGCGAGTAAGGTGGATAAGCACATTATCATGTTTTTGTGAATCCGCCTTTCCATTGGATGGCACCTGGTAGCAATATTCATCACTTTTCTTTTTGAGACAGGGTCTCAAGCTGGCCTTGAGCTCACTATGTAGTGGCCTCAAATCTGCAATGGTCCTTTTGCCTCTACCTCTCAAGTGCTGGGATTACAGATGTGCATGATCTCACCTGATAGCATTCACCAGTTTTGATCACACCTCATAGACATTTACGAAAGAAAACTCCTTAAAGTGCTCTAAGAGTGGCAAGAACCACGGGATAAGTATGTTAGAATGAGGGGGATCAATGGCAATCTGTCTTTCATTGTAAATTTTTTTTAAAAAATCTAAATACACACCATATATTCTGATCACACCTATAGATTATATAGTATACAATGAAATACCACACTGGAGTGAAAATACAATGCTCAGACATTTCAACACTGACTGGAGTTACACAAGTGAGAATGCATAAAGCAGGGTGGTTGTAAAGGTCATGCTGAGGAAGGGTCTGGGTGGAGGGCAGTGTCTGCCTGTGCGAGTGTATACACGCACACATATGTGATGCTCTGCTCCTGAGCAACTGTGGCACAATAATCTCTGTTATAGCATTTCCTGTAGTGTATTACAGTTTTCAATGTGTGTCAAATATTTCAGAACACAAAATGTAGTTAAGTCTGATATGGGCCAGGTCTAGGAAACATTAATAAAAAGTATTTTTTAGGACAACAAGAACATAAACAACTTTAACACTCACATCCAATATTTTCTTTAATATTATGGTTACCAAAACCAAACCAGTCTGCTAAACAAAGCAGATTCACTGCATAAGCTGGTCTCATTGCCACTCGTATCTCTACCTGACCTCCAAATAAGACAAGGAGCTCCAACAACAATTTAGGAGGCAGGGAGTGGCTGGAGGAGTAGCATGTGATTTACCAGTACTGTAGGGCTCCCTTGATCAGAGATGCCACATGTTTGGACCAGCTGAGGCTTTGTGGAGTCCTGAATGGACAGCCAAACTAGTTCTATAAAGGTATCGTAACAACAAACCCATTTACTATTAAATGATTTCGAAAAAAACACACAGAAAACTGTCAAGGCAAAGTGGTAAAATGTAAACAGTGGAGAATGTGGGTTAGAAATATCAAAGTTTTTGTGCTTTTTTTGCAATTTTTCCACAACTTAAAAAACCATTTTTAAATAAACAGTTAAAGAAGAATACATTACTTTTTTCTCAGGTTCAGGCAACTTTTTAAGCTGAAGATAAATCTGTGTTATGGTGTTCTCACCTTTGTAACCTGTAGATCCCCGATGTTTAATTTTAGAGCTCCGATTGCTGTTTTACACAGGATCACTGCCTCATCACTACTTTTCACCTGAAGACATCAAAAAACATGAAACCTAAGAAATGTGGGCAGCCTACTTGCAAAGTAAACCACTTCTTGTGTGCTGACTTGATCATCATAATGGCAGACACATGGTTTCTGGAAGTGTAGACCAAAAAAAAAAAAAAAAAAAAAAAAAAGCAAAACCATGTGCGGTAGTATACACCTATAATCCTGGCATTTGGGAGCCTGAGGCAGGAGGACTGCCACAAGTTAAAGCCCTGTTTGTTCACAGTGAGTTCAAGGTCAGCCTGAACTACCCAGTGAGACCCTGTCTCAAAAAACAAAACAAAAACAAAAAGTGTGCACAAAAACTGTAAGCCACACATTCCAAAAGATGTTATTCAAACTTTACAATTACCTTCTCACGAGTCTTTTCCAGAAAAGTAAGAGCCACATTGGGATCTAGAAGAGAAAGAACAAAGTCAGAAGAACCCCAATAGCTGGTTTTCACCAGCCATGACACCTTTAGGGAGGATAATCTTTAGGGTTAGCCCAGAAGGTATAATAAAATTCTATCAATTATATTTTAATTAAGTCTGATTTCAAGAGCATTTTAACTAATACTTAGAACTGCTCCATTATAAAACAATGTGAGGCTTACCAGTCATCTGTCTAACCACATGAAGAATTATTTCTACCAGGGACAAAGGATTCACCCTGAAATAAAAACCGTAAGTTTTTGAACATCAAAGAATACCAATACACTCATTTTCAAAGTAAAAACTGACAAAAGGGTTTTACCTGTGTTCAAACTCACTGATGAAGTTTTCATAAAGCTGTAGAACCAAAACGTGGAGAGTAAGTATAGAAATTTGCAAAATCAGACTTCAAACACTGTTTTCAGTTGAAATTTCATGAATATTGTCAAGTTAAAGAGTTTGCCCATCACATTGTAAGCATGCATTACACATTAACATTGGCTCAATCTGAGGAGGCCCACAATAGGAGTTAATTATGTTCACAAACATGATTACTGATGGATTAATACAGAAAGCCAGGGCTTCTTTTTAGCTCTGGGAAATTAGAACTTGGACCTGCAAGAATGTCCTGAAAAGCGATTTATGTATTATTTCTCCAAGGTACCCCAAGTACAACAGATCTTCAATTTGAAATGCTCACTTCTTCAGTTTTAGAAGGTTACAGCCTAATTATATTCTTTCACCAAACTTTTTAGTACACAGTTGAGCACTTTCTCAGACGCCATGGCCAAGTACTAAAGACACAGAATGTGTGAGGTGAACATTGAACCTTCAAGAAGCTTCTAGGGCAGGGAAGATGGTCTATGGACAAATGGATGAGCAATACTGTGTCTTTAAGAACAAGAGAAAAAAGATTTATCAGTAGGTGAGCCAAAGGGAGGAATTTTAAAGGTTATTTCCAAAGTAGTAACAACTGGGTTTCAAGAAATGAAGAGCAGTTAGAGGGGTCCATCTGCTGTGAGAGAGGGGACAGATGAAAGACTTCAGACAGAAACAACTTGCACTGAGTTTCAGGGGTCCTCTTAAAAGACACAAACACTGTGAGACACAAAGAATTGGTCTCTGCCCTCAAAACAGGGTTGAACTAGACAGACATCCCTGAGGCAGAGAGGACCTCAAAGGAGTGTGAGGGAGATCAGTGTTGTCTTAGCTCTGAGGAGGTAGAAAGATGGAAATGTCTGTGGACATTTAGATATTTATATCTGATACACAGGCCTTTTCATGATAAGGGAGTATTTTTAAAGGCTTATTTTGTCCACAAGAAAGTAAATTCAAATCTGTTGACCAAAGGTTTCCGTTACCATGAGGTTGAAGAAACACTTTGGCATATTTGGAAAAGTGACTTAAAGATTAAAAATAAGCACAGAGGCAAACAATTATGAATACATATCTCCATGATGTAAAACCCTGGGAAACAAGTATTAAAAACTGTCTCATTTGTCATTTTTCGATATAATCCAGAAAACAAAACATTCAGCAAAATCTTCAGGCTTAAAAATGATTACAAGTTCCTTTGAATAGTACAATGTCAAATTGATGGGGTACAAATCACAAGAAAATCTTACAAGCCCTGGAGGTGGGTTAGTAATGTGATAAGCTTCACTGTACTATATTCAGAGAAATATCTTAAACTATAATTACAAGCTAGTTATCAGTCATAATGCATGTATTAATTTCTGATTCATTCAAAATCAGAAAAAGGCATCAATGAGTAAGATGTCAGGAAAGACTTCAAAGAGAAGGCTTCCTGTGAATATGTCAGGGGTTCTGGTTAAGGCTGGGAAAGTGTGCATTTTTCTCTGTTAACAAAATTCTAAAAATGATCTATTATAAAGACACTTAATATTATCAAATCTTTATTCCACCACCCTCAGGCAAAGTACAAAAGGTGCTCTGTCTTCTACACTACTCAGGATGGTGCTGTCTGGCAAGCAAAATCAGTGTGGATAAGGGAGGGGAGTGAGAACTGAAGGGAGTTACCTAAAGGTCCCCATAGCAATCCTCTGTACCAGTGATGGTGAACCTATGGCATGTGCGCCATAGAGGGCTGTTTGTATCAATGAAAGCTCTAAAGGGCTAGCCATCACTGTTCTATACCATACTTCACTTCATAACTGACTGAACTTTTAATGTATGAAAAAGTTTTCCAGAAGAACAGAAAACAAAACCAAGTAAGTTTGTGAACAAAAAGATATTCAGGCATGTTTTTTAGGTTATTTTTTATTTATTTATTTTTTTTGAGACAAAGTCTTACTATATTGTCAGGGTTGACTTAAAACTCACAATCATCTTGCCTCAACCTTGTAAGTAGCTGAGATTACAGGCACACATCACTTTGCCTGGCATCTTTTTTGTTTTGGTAATGCTGAGAATTTAACTCAGGGCTGGCACATACTAAGCACATGTTCCACCAATAATAGTCTAGAATTTTGGAAACCAGAATTTCTGTATTTGAATGGTCTTCTTGTGACTTACTGGCTGTAACCTGTGGTAAGCTACTTAACCTCTTATGTCTGCTTCTGCATAAAAAAAAGTAGTGCTTGTCTCCAAATATTGCTATGAAGAATAAGAGTAAATACATAAAGTGCTTATATCAGCCTCTCACACAAAATTGATTAATGAATCATTGTGGCTTATTATTACTATCATAAAGTCGATCCATTATTTAAAAAAATCCTTGAGCATATGATATAATCTGACCTAGCATGACAAATTATTTACCTTAATGAGACCATCTCCTTGGGCAAAGCATGGATCCTGTACAAAATCAAGGACCTGAAGTGTCAGTTGATGCCATAACCTGAAAAACAAAGGCCTTTCAGATCTATAAATTAATATGCAGTTATAGACACTTTCACTCTTGATGGTCCCGTCAAACAACAAATACCTACCAGTATCTACTGTTTAGAAAACTACAGCAGATGCCAATAAACTTGAGCTCTTTTCCTGGGCTTGCTATTATGTCACTTGAGCTCATTTATCCTAAGTCTCAGTTTTCTCATACAGCATATAAAATGGAGAACATCTTGCTAGACTGCTTCAAAGGGTTATTGTAAGGTTTGACTGGAAACGAGAATTTTGGGATTATATATATAGCTCTATTCAAATCCAGGCTCTCCTTATTAGCTGAGTATCTCAGGGAAGCCATGGAAACAGCTTGTTTCCTTATCTGCAAATGTGATAAAGGAAGGATGAAACAGACTAATATATAAAACCTCTAGCACTCTCCACCCTGAAAAAAACCCAAGGGCAAATATTTAACAATGCAGGTAAGTTGCTTTGAAAAACACAAAGTGCTACCCAATGCAAGCAGTCATTTGTCAAACATTAAGAATTTTTTTTCAACAACTACTAACAGGTGAGGTCGGCTTAACATCATTAAAACCAGTGAAAGCGTGAATGAAAGGTTCTAGGCTAAATGTCCCACTGTTAACAAGGAGGTTACTAAAGGAAGTCTGTTCTTGGTGGGAAAGCTCTAGCCCAAATGCTACCAATTTATAACTGTTCCGAAGTTCACCTTGTGTATAATAAATACAAACTCTGAGATCTCTCTAGGGTCAGAAAGTTCAATATGAAATGCAACAGAAAGTGGGTAGTGTGGGAGGCAGTGGTTACCCTCTGTGCAACCAGTTCCAGAATCAATTGGAAACCTGCACTGGCCTCTGGTTTCTGGGCCCTAGTCCGTGAGAAGGATAACTGGAGATGCAGTAATACTATGCCTTGGGTACCAGGGCCTTTCTCCCCAGAAGGTGACAACCTAGCCCCAAAGTGTGATGTTTGAATCAGGCCCTAAAATCAATCACAGACCATCTCGCACCCTTTTCATAAGACCAGATGATAGTAGAATTCATACACCTCAGGCACAGTCCCTGGGGCAGGAAAAGTGACCCAAAATCGTTGGCTACAACAAGGCTCCTTAGCCCTCGCAGGCTGTCACCCTTTTTCCGCGGCTTTGAGCCTGAGGATGGTTCAGTCCCTCCCGCTCTCGCCGATCCCTTTTCCCGACATGTCTCTGCCTCCTCAGGCCTCCCCGACTCGGGTCCACGCGCCCCCTCCATCTCGGTCCCTCGGTTTGGTGCTCACTTCTTTGTGTAGAGTTCCTCCAAACGGTGCCACACTGAAGCTTGCCCAGGCCCAGAGCTCTGACTCTGCTGTAAGAAGCCAGGTACATCCTTCATGACGGCAAGAAACTGTAAGCCACAAACACAACAAAAATGTCAGCGTCTCAAGGATGGTGGCCGGAAGTGCTCACTCACTTCCGTCGCTGCTGAACGCTAGGCATGCCGGGAACGCCGTGTTCAGCCTCCGCACTACGCCAGTCGTCATGGGAACTGTGCTCCTGGTCTACAGGGGCGAAATTATCTCCCCGGTCTGTGCCCAGCTTCCGGTGCAGTTGGCCGGGGGCGGGGCGCATCGGCCGTGACGCTCCTGGACGCGCGTGCGCAGCGGAGTATCATGGCGCTGTGGGGCCGGTGGGCTTTGTCTGCCCCACGTCTGTGGGCCCAGGGAGGTGAGCGGGCAGGGCCCGGCCGCGGAAGGCCAGAGAAGGCTGGGCCCCTGCAGCTCCAGCTATTTGCAGTGTGTGAAAGGGAGGGCAGCGGCCGGTCGTGGGCCCCTGGTTCCTTCCTCTCTTGGAGCTGCTCCCTTTGTAGCACAGTCCTTGTGCTGGGCTCTGGCAGTCTCTCGTTGGGATATTTCATAGTTTGTTTTACCATACTCATGTTGAAATGGTTTCTGATCTCTAGTTCCACAAATAACGGTGTAACCACAGCCCTGATTTTTGGGTAACTCAAGCTTTTTGCATAATTTCTGGATCTGAGGTGAAAGATAAACGCCTTAGTTGACCTTCATAAAGGTTGTGCTGTTAGTGTTACCACTCACAGGTTGTCACATCCTTCTTTTTTTGTAGTTACACCTAACCCCCGTGCTGAGGTTCAAACCCGGGGTCTTCTTTATGCTAGGCAAGCACTCTACTTCTGAGCGACACCCCCAGCCTAGAGTCCTTACCTAAGAACTCAGCGTTCATGTGGGAAAAATCATAGGTTCTGCAGTTATTGGGAAACAAACGTCATTTGAAAGTAAATAAGTAGTGTTACAGTCTCCTGACTCGTGTTGAAGAGTGTAATAAAAAGATGTTCATCCACGATACCTTCATTCAGCTTGTATGCTGTACCATCCCTGTTTGGGTGCTGGAGTTTGAGCAGTGACCAGGGCACTTGTTTCCATGCAGAGAGTTCTCATTAATTATCTGAAGAACTGGCTGGCTGTCATTAAATCCTTGCTGTTGCTCCTAACACTGGAGCTGAGAGGTTCCCTGGGAGCAGTGGGCAGTCAGGGTTTGTGCAGTTTGGAATTTGTTACCCTTGATTGTAGAGTTTGAGGCTGTTGTGCAGATTCATCCTTTGTGTGTTTTTGAACAGTGTTTCTCTGGACCAGTTCTCTCTTAGGCAACATCCCTACCTGTCTCAGGGTCTTCTACTTGCAGGAACTTTCATACCATGTAGTACATACTTCAAGTCATCTGAAATGTGTTACACATTGGTAAAACTGTGCTTTTCAGTGACTCATAACCATTTTACTTAAATAGATGACTAAAAACAACGCTTCCTGTATCCTGTGTAATAACTAACAAGGTGCCTAACAATGCTAATAACTGTTCTTTTGTTTCTTAAGCATTTCTTATAATGCTTTGCACCTAGAACTAAAAATGTTTGGGTGAGAGTTGTGTGTGAACAAATGTTCTTAAGGCTGTGTGAATGGGAATATTTATTAGATGGAAGGATGATTTTAGAGTTGTGGTTTTCCTTTTTTTCATTCTTGACCGACTAGTTTTCATTAAAAATCCCTTTTGGGGGTTTCATCAACTTCTGCTCAGAAGGGGTGTGGCCTTGCATGCTATACCTTTGATGTGGCAGAGCCTTCTCAGAACCTATGGTCATTTGTAAGTATTTGTGGAGAGGAAGTGTTCTTCCCTGCTATATGTGTTTCCTGTACTTGATGATGAGAGGTTTCGGGTATAGGTTCTTCCAAACAAGACTGTAAAAGTCAAGGCTGGGGATGTAGTTCAGCAGTAGAATACATGCCTCCATCACCAACACCACAAAGCCACATCAGGGTGTTTCAGAGGCTTGAGTTCCCTTTTGTGCTCTCAGCCCTGCGTGGTACATCTGCTCTTGTCATGGGACACATCTTTCAGAGATGAATTCTTTGTTGGGAGAAGTGACTACACATAGGGATGCCCAGGGACTTCCTGCTGGTCTGTGGACAGCAAACAAATCCTGAGTGTTACTAGCACTGACTCAGCATGGGTGAAGCAGCTGTGTACAGTAGCTGCAAAGTGGGAAGGGATGACAGGAAGGAGCAGGGAGCCAACATGGCGGCCTTTCAGATAGAGGCCAGTGACTTCCCATGGAATTTAGCAAGGACACGGCGTTTGATCCTGGCCTTGACACTGGGAGACTGTGGCATTCTGAGTCAGGGAAAGGACTTTTTAGGCAAAGTATACTGAATGGGGGAAAGGGCTGTTTGGGAACACTAGAGTTTAGGGCATAGAGAAGAGATGGGGAAATCTTTTCTTTGAATGAAACAAGGGGTTCGCAACAGGGAATAATGGGGTTAAAGCTATCTCTGGGATAGGATGTGCTATAATAAGACACTGGAATGTTGTGGGGAACAGAGAGCTTTGGGGGAATCCTTGGCAGCAGGGTTTAAAGTAAGATATTTCAAGAGATTTTGCAGTGTTAGTTTTGTAAGGAGGAAAAGAAAAAGAAGAGCAGCTACTCTATTAGGATTATCCTCCTAGAAGACAGGTTCTGAATTGTCCTGATGTATTTAAAGATGTACTTTTAGTATATTTATTTCTGACAAATACATATTCTTAATTGCCTGGCCTGCATCCCCACCTATAACCCGAGACAGGGCTTTCCTATGTAGTTCAAACTGGCCTTGAATTTACTATGTAGTCCAGGCTGGCCTCAAACACAGCAATCCTCCTGCCTCAGCCTCTTGCACGCTAGAATTATAGGTGTGTACCTCTATACTTCTTTTATATCTGTTAGTTTTAGAGTAATCCTTTACTTAGGAAGTTGTCAGATTGATTGTTGAATGATTTTTCCCATGTGGAAATAGGGATTCTATTGAGGAGGGTCATTAAGAATGGGCCTAGGAATTGTATTTTCTGGGGATTCATGGGAGAAAGGTACCAGAGCTGTAGGGTTCAATTGCGCTGAACTCAGGGCAAGTCACCAGGGTGATGGAAACGTGTAGTTTGGTTAGATGCCAAGAAGGTCCTAAAAGGTGAGACTGTGGGTCCAGGAGGCCTTCAAGGGCCACAGGAAGCTGCAGTGCTTTATGCTTCTCTGGCTGCGGCTTTTGGAGGGGTATTTTCAGGTGCTGCTGTAGACTGATGTTCTGTATTTACTTTTGTTTTTCTTCCTGTTGCTTTCCTAGCCCGTGACTTGGGTTTTGTTTTGTTTTGTTTAGCATGTGTATTTGTATTCCTTTCCTGTAAATGACTATATCATACTCCTAATCTTGACTCCTAGCTTCTGGAGGAAGCTACCTGTGCCCTGGCCTTACCTCATTGTATAATGTTGATAGTTGAGTAATATATGCTTCAAATCAGCTACAGACACCGAAAATGAGCTGTTTGTAGCAATTTGACCCCTAGCTGTCAGGAAGGGAATGTTTCTGAAATGGTTTCTAGAGCCCAGCTTTTATCCTACCAAGGTTTAGTGTTAAGTCTGAGAATTTTAATTTTCTTTAGATGTCACTGAATATTTATACATATCCCATATACATAAGGGCATGGAGCTCTGTTGAGAATGTTCCCATAGTCTCCTCAAAGGGATGCTCAGGATGCTGGCTTAGGCCTTTGGTCTACAGTACTGACCTTTGATGACCTTTGTGAAGTCCTACTTTCCTAACTTGCATAGTACCCAATAATCAAAATTTTTTGCCTTGGGTAAGTTTTGATTTCTGATTCAAGGCTGCCTTTTTTTTAGCCAGTAGTTATCATGATGAGAAAAGTGTTTACTGTGGGAGACAAAAATGCATTCCTGTTCTCGATGGTGGGAAGGGTAAAACGATGCTGCTCTTGCTAGCACAAGACTGACTGTCATCTGCTGGCTTTCTCTTCTGCGCTTGCTGTCAGTATTGCAGGTGGAAGAAGGTACTTATCTCTTTCTGTGAGTGCTTCAGGCATTTTTGGAAGCAGAGGCAACAGTGAGAAGTTTTCCCTGCAGGATGTAGCTGAGCTGATTCGGACCAGAGCCTGCCAGAGAGTGGTGGTCATGGTGGGCGCTGGGATTAGCACACCCAGCGGCATTCCGGACTTCAGGTACCTCTGTGGTCCCCAGCCATCACCACTTGCCTTCCTTCTCAGGAAGGGCTCAGGTCTCTTTTCTCTCTACAGATCTCCAGGGAGTGGTCTATACAGCAACCTTCTGCAGTACAACATCCCGTACCCTGAGGCCATTTTTGAACTTGAATTTTTCTTTCACAACCCAAAGCCTTTTTTCACTTTGGCCAAACAACTGTATCCTGGGAACTATCGGCCCAACATTACTCATTACTTCTTCCGGCTGCTCCATGACAAGGGCCTGCTTCTGCGGCTCTACACTCAGAACATTGATGGGCTTGAGAGAGGTGAGCTCTTTGTCCCCATTGTATGTTCTCTGACTGTTTCAGGTAGGGCTAGGCCTCCTGCTTACACCTCATGCTTGGGGCCATTTTGACTCAACCTTTTGTCTTCTCTGAGTGTTCAAGTCTACTTTTGGACCTCTTTGTGGGCTTTTTTCCTGCAAACTTTCTGGGTAATGGTTTTAGGGCAGAACTAAAGGTGACATTGTTCTGCTGACATGGTATGATGATATCTTTTTCTTTTAAGAAATATGTTTTAAGGGGCTGGGGATTTAGCTCACTGGTATAAGTGCCTGCCTGCCAAGGTTGAGAGTTTGATCCCTTGTACAAAAAAAAAAAAAGTTTAAAAAATTTAAAAAAAGAAAAAGAAAGAAAGAAAGAAAGAAAGAAAGAAAGAAAGAAGGAAAGAAATATGTTGACCAGCTGGGTGTGGTGGTGCATGCCTGTAATCTCAGCACCAGGAAGGTTGCAGGAAGGTTGTTGTGTATTCAAGGCAAAACTGGGCTATATAGGGAGTTCAAGGCCAGTTTAAACTATGTAGTGAGACCCTGTCTCAAAAGCCAAGAGAGGGAGGGAGGAAGGAAGGGAGGGAGGGAGAGAAAATACATGGAACAAATAAAAATAGTGCAAAGAAACCTCATGTTTTCTTGCTCTGTTTTTTACTGATATATAGATAGCCAGTATTTGCTCATCTGTGTTCTCCTGACCTACCTTCTCTTTCACCCATAGATTGTTTTTAAGCAGATCCATTAGTGGGTATCTCAGACATAAAGTCTTAGAAATCCAGCTTTGCTACTCTTACCACACTAAAGAGTCATTGTTTCTCAGTGTTATGTGATTGAGATTGCCTCTTGGTTGAGATTGCCTCTTGGTTGCATCCATATCACATGTTGACTATAAGCTGCATTCATGATGGTGCTGGCAAGGCTGGGCATCTAGAAAGTATTTACTGGGGCCTCACCTAATGTATAGAGGCTTGGACAGGGTTGGACTGTCAGATCGATTGAACCCTGCCAGTCTATAGAGGTGCCATGATCTCAAAAAGCTTGTCTTGGAGCATGTTTCATATGACAAGGAATTTGTAACTAAGAACACAAAAGCAGTAGTGGACATTGAAAGGGATAGAAAGTAAGACTGTAGAGTTAGATGAGAACCACTTGACCAAGAGCTTCAGGGCTGTAGTTGGGACAGTGACCAGGGTATGGGAAGCCACCTGCAGCCTTTCAAAACCAGATAGTAGTAATGGACAACACCCGTGAGATGTTACCTTTTGCATTTGTCAAACAAGCAATGTTTTGGAAACTTATGCTATTTGTACACTCATTTTTGCTTGGTGTTTGTAGAATAGTATATATATGTGTTGCTAAGTATTAGACATACTTTCCTGAATTTTGAAGGGTTTGTTTTAGTGTGGTTTGGTTCCCACTGAGAGTCTTTACCCTTGTGTATCATCCTGATGGTTGGAAAACTGTGTATTGGTGATACAGGCAGGTACTATTGAGCTGGAGTCCCTCCCAGGAGACCTGTTACACTCAGAAGTCATACCTGGGCTTGCATGGTCCCTGAAGGCTGCAATGCTTAGTTCTGGTTTGAATTTCAGTCTCTGGCATTCCTGTTTCAAAGCTGGTCGAAGCTCATGGAACCTTTGCCTCAGCCACCTGCACCATCTGTCGAAGATCCTTCCCAGGGAAAGACTTGTGGGTGAGTAGTTACCCTACTGAGGGTTCCTCCATTTTGCAGGTCTTGGCAGAGGTGAGCTTTGAATGTGGTATTGTGTAAGTATCATGTTGGAAAGAACAGTATTGTGTGATGATAGTTCTCTATTTTTAGATTAGAAAAGTAATGCATGAGTGAGAGCAAATTTCCCTTTAGCCAGTTTCTACTGCTAACCTTCAAAAATTTGATGTGTAACATTTCAGGTCTTTATCTGAAAGCACATACTGTGTATGTGTGAGCAGATACTTAATGTGATTTTAGGGATGGATTTATAATGAACTTATTATTCTATGATTGCTTTTTCCTACACAGAACTTTGAGGATGTCTTCTGCAGTTTTGCTCAATTTTATTATTAACTATGGAGGATCATAGTTTACCAGTCAAATATTATGGGGCATTTTTTGATGGCTTTTTAATGTAATTTTTATTATTTGCCTATTTATACCAAAGATTGCAGTTTTTAAAATTTTTGCATGAAATTTATCTGTGTTACCTAGAAAAGTTCAAGAAATAAGAGTTTAAAGAGAAGAAAATTTATCATGCTCCCTTATTATGGGCATTCCAAGAATAGAACAGTAGGCATTGAAGGGGACTAATAAGAGCAAAACAAGAAGATTAGAGACCACCGTGGTGGTGATAAAGTTAATGAGTGGAACAGCACTACTCCTCTTGCCCTGTTCTTAGTAGAATGAGAGGAGAGAGAGAGAGAACCCTAGCAGCCTTGAGCCATAGTGGAACAGTGAATCGGAAGTCAGCATTCCCTCCATCCTGCTCCTAATGGTACAAGGGAGGAGAGAGAAATGGGACTGGAGCAGCCTTTGTCTGTCTTCACAGTGGCACCAGGGGTGGTAAGTTGACCAACAGCACTCCCACCATCCTTTCCCTAGTGGCGTGAGAGAGGACAAAGATGTACCAATGGAGTGGAACAGAGGAGGTTGTGCAAGGGCCAGGTGGGGCCAACTTTGCATGGGACTGGGAGCAGCTTTGGGCTGTCTTTGAGGGTGCTACAGCAACTGGGAAAACAGTGCAGAGACACTGTGGGCAGGCTGTAAGAGACATCCAGAAAGTTGCTAGCCAAAGACTATAGCCCTAGTCCCCATATCTGGAGGCCAAGAACAGCCCTACACCCAGCACTAATTTTACTGTAGTCTTTGTGAGGTTTCCATAGCACAGATTTGGGTTCTAACTTGGACACTACCATAGAACCGTGGATACCAGTGGAATTTGATTGTTTGTTTTGTTTTCCTTTTTTTTGCCTTTTTTTTTTAGGTTTTTACTTTAATGTTTCTTTTGTTCCATTCATCTTTTTTTTGTCTTTTCCCCTCAACTTTACTTCTTGATTTTTTGATATTTTCATGTGAGTGAACATTGTCTCTAGTTTTTCTAGTTTGATTTGATATTTTCTCTCTTTCATTCTTTCTCTCTCATCTTCTCCAGTTTTGAAAAGCTTGAGTGAATATCCTTTGTCCTTCAGCTTTGCTTCCTCTATGTTTCCTTTCAGTTATCACTCTATTTTTTCTCTTATTGCTCTTAAATTCCCCCCACAGGGGAAAAATCACTTTACCAAGGGGACTCACTACATGCAAGTTCCTAGTTTATGTTGAATTTTTTTAGATCTTGCTCTTATGGTTAAAGGTAACAAAGTAATAGGTACCACAGTTTGTCAGTTTCTAGGCTGTGCTTAATCCTATTGTTATTGCTAAGTGTACTACTTTAGCCAGAGTGTCGTATCTGTTATAATCAGTTGTTCTCCCTGTATGACAACACTGTGATTGTCTGAGGTCATAATCATCAGTATAGTCCAGAACCAAAGGACTAAATAAACCAAATAGCAACTAATTGGGAAAGCAGGATCTTGAGACAGACAGAGAGACCAAGAGCCAGCTATTCCTAGAACACATGTGTGAGGAATAGACATTTTCTAGGGAAGCCTAGATACTAGTGATAAAGCTACCTGCCATAAGCAATTTATAAGCATCAACAAAGAAAGCAAATTAAAATTAAAGAAAAATTAGAAAATGACAAGACACAGAAACAAAATGCAACCCTGACTTCTAGCCCAACCAGGGCAAACACAGTGGACAATGAGATAGAGGGAAATCAGAAGCCACCCACCTGAGTTTTCTAAAATGTTAGCAGCAGCAGAAAACAAACAAACCAACAAACCAGATGAATGAGGTTATAGAGGAAATAAGATCAGAAATAATCTCTTAGATTAATAAAAGAGATGATGATCAGAATGAAGGACTTGCTCAGTGGTCTAGGGTAGATGTATAAAAAATAAGGGCACTTAGGAAAATGATGAAAACCATAAATGCTCAACACACGAAACTGATTCAAACAGGCATCAAGTTAAAAAAATTCCACTGCAAGTATATGTAGCTTACTGAACCAATGTGAGAAAGAATATCAGATCTAGACAGGATTGTACATAGTGATAACAAAAATAAAGATTTCTTAATAATAGCAAGGGACCATGAAAAATGAACCCCACAGCTGTAAGATGATGCAAAGAACAACAACATAATATTGATAAAGCATGAGAGTGTTCCACCCAACAAAATCAAAATATACATTCTTCTCAGCTGCAGATAGCATATTCTTTAAAATAGACCATATAATAGCCCACAGAACATGCTTAAGTAAATGCAAAGGAATTAAAGTTATTGCATGCATATTATTTGCCCATAGTGCAATAAAATTGGAAATTAATGGCAAAAGAAACTGCAAAAAAATCCATAAACAAAATGGAGATTAAATAATACCGTCTTGAAAAACCAATGAGTCACAGATGAAATTAAAGAAAAAATTAAACAGTATATATAATCAAATGAAAATGCAAATACAATATATGGAAACCTGTGGAATGCACTGAAAACAGTCTTAAGAGAGAAATTTATAGCAGTGAATTCTCATATCAGGAAAACAGAATGCATGCAAATAAGCAATTTAATGCTGTACCTTAAGCTGCTAGAAAAAGAAGAGCAAGTCAAGCTCAAAGCCCATACAAGGAAGGAAATAAAGATCAGAGCAGAAATTAACACAATTGAGGCTAAAAAAATATAAAGATTTAATGAACTGAGTTATTTCTTTGAAAGAGTAAATAAAATTGATAAACTCCTAGCCAACCTTATCAAAAAAAAAAGGAAAGAAAAATTCAACTTTATGCAATGAGGAATGAAAAGGGTGAAATCACTGCAAATCCTGTGGAAATTCAGAAGATTGTCAATGTGTACTTCAAAAATCTTTATTTGCATAGGATAGAAAACAGAAGAAATGGAAAGATTCTAAGAAATGTGTGAATTACTAAAGCTGAATCAAGAAGATATACAAATTTTGAATAACCCAACATCAGTTAATGAAATTGAGAATGTAATTAAAAACTTACCAACAAAGAAAAGCTGAGGTCCTGATGAAGTCATGGCTGAATTCTACAAGAAATTTAGAGAAAATTTAATGCCATTACTCCTCAAACTCTTTAATAAAATTGAAAGAGAAACAATCTTCCCTAACTCATTCCTGGAGGCAAGTATTACCCTGATACCAAAACCAGAAAAAGATCCAATCAAAAAAGAGAACTACAGGCCAATCTCCCTAATACATAGATGCAAAAATCCTCAATAAAATCCTAGCAAACGGAATGCAACAAGTTATGTAGAAGATTATATATCATGACCAAGTGGGATTCATCCCAGGAATGCAGGGATGATTCAACATGTGCAAATCAATAAACATAATACACTATATCAATAGAGTCAAAGACAAGAACCATATGATCATTTCAATAGATACAGAAAAAACTTTTGATAAAGTTCAACACTCATTCATTTAAGAACCCTACAGAAAATCAGAATAGATGGCCTTTACCTCAATCTGATAAAAGCCATCTATGACAAAACCAACAGCCAACATCATACTAACTGGACAAAAACCTGAAAGCTTTTACTCTGAAATCAAGAAAAAGACAAGGATGTCCACTGTCATCTCCTATTAAATATAGTTCTGGGAATATTAGTCAGAGCTACTAGACAAGAGAAAGAATTCAAGGAATAAGGATGGGAAAAGAAGAAGTTAAATTATCATTATTTGCCAATGATGTGATACTCTATATAGTCCCAAAATCCCCACCAAAAGACTTTAAGAATAAACAAATTCAGTTGCATATCTGGATACAAAGTCAGCACTCAAATATCGATAGCATTCCTGTACAAAAATAACAAACTCACTTAGAAATTAGGGAAATGACACCTTTCACAGTAGTATCCAACAAATGAAATACCTAAGAATCAATCTAATTAAAAAAGTAAAAGACCTCTACATTAAAAGTTACAGTACTCTGAAAAAGAAGATCAAAGAGGATATCAGAAAATAGAAAGATATCCCTTGCACTTGCATAGGAAGAACCAGCATAGTCAAAATTATCATACTTTCAAAATTATATTTAGTGCAATCCCAGTAAAAAATTCCACAGTGGATCTCACACTATTAGAATAAACAATCCTAAAATTCATTTGGAACCCGAAAAGACCTAGAATAGCAAAGGCAGTTCTACTACAGAGATACTTTGATATAAACAACATGGTACTGGCAACAAAACTAAACAACAACAACAACAAAAACAGACCCAAGGATCAGTGGAACAGAGTAGAAGATGAAGAGATAACTCCAAACACTCAGGCATCTTACCTCTGACAAATGGGCCAAATACTTTCACTGGAAGAAAGATAACCTCTTTCATAAATGATGCTGGAAAAACTGACTGTTCACATGACAGACTAAAACTAGTCCCATGTCTATCACCACTAAAATCAAAGTGGATCAAAGATCTAAATGTTAAAACAGAAACACTAAATCTCCTAGAAGAGAAAATAGGTAGAACTCCTGAAGGCATAGGTGTAGGCAAAGATTTCATGAAATAAATTGGACACACATGCAAGTATCACGATGTTTCTCTGGTGTGAGAAACTGAAAGAATGAATATAAACCAAATTGTATAATAGATATTGTGAAATAGAAAATGTTCAAATGGGAAGGGGTTCTAGGGAGGGGCAAAGGGGAAAGGAAGGAAGGGAAAAGAAAAAACAAGAAAAGGGCAAAAATTGAAATAAAGCTTTTGTAAATAGGAGGGGAAGAGAGTTTGATGGGGGTATGGGAGGGGAGAGGAATCAAGATATACCATCTACATACAAATTCCCTATGAGGAATGTGACATGTATGTATGTAACATGTACCAGTAAATTTAGTTTAATTTTTTTTTTGTACCAGTGATTTAACTCAGGACCTTATACTTGCCAGCAGGCACTTATGCCATTGAGCTATATCCTTGGCTCTAAATTTAGTTAATTGAAAAAATAGAGTGGAGAATATTAACAAATGAAGACAAAACTCTGAAATAATTGGCACAATATAGGACCTTGTCTTTTTAAATTTTTATTGAGATGAAGTTTATACAACATAAATTGAACACTTTATGCATTGTGATATTGTGTAACTGTCACCCTGCAGGTTCCAGCAAACCCTGTAATCATTAAGCTGTCAGTCACCTTCCCCTCCTCCTTGCTGCAGCCACCAGTCTGCCAGTTGTGCCTGTGTAGATTTGCCTCTTCTGCAATTTTATATAAATGGAGCATTCATTTTATAGCCTCTGTGTCTGTCTGCTTTTCCTTAGCATAATGTTTGAATGGTTCATTAACATTGTGACTCATATCAGTGCTTGATTCTTCTTGGTTATGCTGTGAAAATACATGTGCAGGAGTACATTTGAGCCCCTGTTTTCAGTTCTAATAGGGGTATACCTAGGTTTGGAATTACTGCATCATGTGATATTCACTGTGTTTAACTGTGTGTGTGTGTGTGTGTGTGTGTGTATGATATGGATTGAATCCAGGGAGTGCTGAGCTATAATCCTTTTAATTTGTTTTTTAAAATGTGAAGATAGGATCTCATTAAGTTTTCCAGACTGGCATAAATTTGTGATCTGCATGCCTCAGCCTCCTGCTTAGTTGAGATTACAGATGTAAATCACCATGCCTGGCTTATGTTTAATTTTTGGAGGGCTTGCCATACTGTTTTCCTTAGCAGCTGTGCCATTTTACATTTCTACCAACAGTGCATATTCTTAATAGTGTGGCAATGCCTCCATATCCTGGCCAACATTTGTCATTTTCTGTTTGTGACTTAAACTTGAAGGAAGTTAATGGTATCTCTTCTGGGTTTAGAAATGTGGCTGGTGTGCAAAGGTTACTGTCTCACATGGCTTCAGGAAGCAAGGAGAGTGACCCAAAAAATGTCCCAGAAGCCAGTGAATTCCTTCTGAAGCCTGGAGCTGAGTCAGAACACAGAGTCAGCATGTGCCCATCTCAGTTCCTAGTTTGGTGGCAGACATGATACCTAGCTTTACAAGTTCTGCCTGCCATTTTAAGTGTTGCCAACCAATGCTGCTCAATTTTGACTTTCTTTTCCCTTTGGACGTCTTGTTTTACTAGGGCCATTTGTTGGTAAAACCGTCCATTTCTCTCACTAAATAGTCTTGGCACTCTTTTTAAAAATCAGTGACCATGTATGTGAGGATTTATTTCTGAGGTCTTGTTCTGCCCCATTAGTCTGTGTGGTTTTTTTTTTTTTTTGGTACCAGGGATTAAACTCATGACCTTGTGCTTGCCACACAGGCCCTTATGCCACTGAGCTAAATCCCAGGCCCTAGTTTGTATGTCTTTAGTGCCACACTGCTTTGGTTATGGTAGCTGTGTTGTGGTAAGTTTTGATATCAGAAAGTCAACTTTAATGTAGATCTTAAGATGTGTTAGCCTTCATTAGTGTGACAAACTCCTGAGATGATCAATTTACAGTAATTAGCCTCACTAATTAGTAATTTACAGTTACTCACCCCATTGTTTTGGGCGAATGGTAAAGATAGCAGTGGTAAAGACAGCAGCAGAAGTGCATCGTGGAGCAAAACTGCTCACCACATGGCCAGGAAGCAAACAAACAAACGAACAAAAAAATAGTAAAGGGCCAGGATGCACTCTCCCCTTCAAGGGCTATCCACTGTACCTTGACAGTAGCACAGTGGAGAACCAACCTTCAATGCATAAACTTTTGGGAAATACTTGTCCATACTACAGCGATGGATAAAAGGCTTTCTTTTTCAGTTGCCTTTTAAGGGGCTTTATTTTTTTCTATACTTTTTATTACTATATATTAGTTGTATAGATTGATAAATTTCATTTCTGCAGATTTGTACATACATGCAACATACTTTAATCATCCCCCTTTACTCATCTTGTCCCACCCTTATCCTGGTTTCCCTTTTTTGGGGATCATTCCAGTGTATATAATGTATTTTATCTTATTCATGCCTTCCATTACCTCACCTTTGTACCTCTTCTCACTCCCCCTTTTTCCCTTTCTCTTATCTAATAGTGTCCCTTTTAGTGTCTTCTCATCTTTTTTAGATTCCATATATTAGATCATGTGATAGATATTTGTTTCAGTCTGGCTTATTTTACTCAACATGATCTAGGTCCATCCATTTTTCTGCAGATAACAAGACTTTTTTAATGAATGAATAATACTTCATTGTGTTTATTTACTACATATTCTTTATTTGCTCACCTGTTAATGGGCATGTAGGCTTATTCCATATCTTGGCTATTGTAAAAAATTCTGCCACAATAAACATGGGTATGCAAGTATGGCTATACTCTGCTGACTTTAATTCCTTTGGATATCAAGGAGTGGTATGATTGGATCAAATGGTACTTCTATTCTATATAAGCCATAAAATTTACATTTCTACCAGCAGGGTAGAAGAGTTCCTTTTTCCTAGCATACTTACCAGCATTTACTGTGTTTTGTATTCTTGATGATAACCATTCTGACTGGGATAAAATAGAATCTCAGTGTAGTTTTGATTTGCATTTTCCTAGTGGGTAAAGATGTTGAGCATTTTAATATACTTATTAGCTATCTGTATATTTTTTTAAGAAATGTTTGTTCAGTTCTTTTGTTTATTTTTTGATTGGGCTATTTGCTTTTTTTTTTTTTTTAGTTCTTTATATACTCTAGGTATTAATCCTCTGTTGGAAGAGTAGCTGACAAAGACAATCCTTTATTTAGTAAGTTGTCTCTTCTTTCTGTTCTTTGCCTTGTGATATAGAAACTTAAATTTCATGTAGTCTCATTTGTTGATTCTTGCTCTTATTTCCTATGCTATTGGAGTCCTATTCAAGAAGTCTTTGCTTATGCCTATGGCCTCAATTGTTTCCCCTGTTTTCTTTAGCAATTTCAAAGTTTCAGATCTTATATCTAGGTATTTGATACATTTTGAATTGATTTTTATACAAAGTGAGAGATAGGGATCTAGTTTCAATCTCCACGTGGATACCCAGTTTTTCCAGCATCATTTGTTAAACAGGCTGTCTATTCTCCAATTTATATTTTTGGCTTTCTTATCTAGAATCAGATAACTATAGTTGCATGGGTTTGTGTATCCTGTTTGTGTTTCTGTTCCATTGGTCTGTGTGCCTAGTTTTGTGCCAGTAACATGCTGTTATTATGACTTTGTAGTGTAATTTGAAGTTGGGTCTTGTGATGTGACCAGCCTTGCCAGTGTTGCTTAAGATTGCTTTGGCTCTTCTGGATCTTTGGTGTTTCCATATAAGTTCTCGTTTTCTTTTTTTTTTTAACTTCTGTGAAGAATGTTGTTAGTATTTTGATGGGGACTGCATCAAATCTGTAGATCACTTTTGACAATATAGCCAAAAAAAGAGACAACCCAAATCAACAGAGATTAATTGGAAGTGAAAAAGGGGCTATTACAACAGAAATACTGAAAGCTACAGAATTACTGAAAATATAGGCTCTTTAATAAATGGTACTGAGAAAACTGGATATCTTCATGTAGAAGATTGACTCTAGATCCCTTTATCTCACTCTATATAAAAATAAATTCAAAATTTTCTATGCAAATGGACTCCATAAGCAAGCAGGAATAACTCATAGTTGACAAAGTAGACTTGAAGACAAAAGTAGTCAGACAAGACAAACAAGGCCATGCTATATTAGTAAAGGTAATAATCTATCAAGAAGATACAATAATTGTAAATACATATGCACTGAACATTGGTGTGCCCAACTTTATAAAAATACTACTCAACATAAAGGGACATGTAGGTTCCAATAAAATAATAGTGGGTGACTTCAATACTTTACTGTCACTAGACAGTTGAGAAAAGTCATTCAGACAAAAGAATTAATAGAGAAGCATCAGAAAAACTGCAACACAGATCAAATGGACCTAACAGGTGTCTACAGGACATTCCATCTAATAACTACACAACACATCCTTTCAGCAGCCCATGGAACATTCTTCAAAATTAGTCATATTTAGAGCTATGAACCAATCCTTAACAAATATAATAAAATAAATTCTTGCATCTCATCAGATAAAATATTAGAAGTCAACAACAAAAGAAACCACAGAAACTATACAAAGACATGGAGATTAAACAATACCCCTTCACCAAAAAACAAAATCAAAAAGGCAAATAGAAATGAGCTGAGAAAATTTTTCTGCATTGAAGTGTTTGGGTGGTAGTCTCTTTGCAGGGCTTATACTATTAGAATTTGCCAAATATGGGAGAGAAAGAGTAAGTCAAGTCACAACCAGGACCTGTTGTGTTTCCACATTTTTTTGCTGTGTGAATGCAAAGTCCTGCCTACCTTTTCTGCTGGGCAGTTATTCTGTGGTGTGTTGTTTACCTCAGGGCAGTGTCCTCTTCAAAGGCTTTCAGGGTTTGTACCCTTCTGTGTGTACTGAGTCACTGCTAACTCCAATTAATTTTGTGGCTTGTGGGTCTTGTGAGGTGCCCCTAGAGGCCTATTGTATGGCCAGGATGCAGCAGAGATCCAAGAAGAGGCATATTCCTGATCACATTGGTTGGTAAGTTCTATGTTGAAAGAAGGCAGGAAGGGAGCCAAGCAGTCCACTGGCCTTAATTTTAGCTCTTTCAAGCTCAATTTCTTAGAAAGTTACATGTGGTCAGCCTAGTTTTCACCTAGAGGATGGAACCTATGTCCTTTGTGGCCTGAGCCTGCCACTGCTTAAACTTCTCAGTGAATCAGTGCCTTGCCTGCTTTTTTCTGTCACTGTCTTTTATGGTTGTTTCCTACCCAGTCACTGTAGAAGGGTGACCCCAGAGACCCTGAAGTGTGATTGGTCTGTGACTTCTGATTCTGGGAGTAGTTCAGTCTTGGACAGTAGACCCTTTATAACAATGGCTCCTGATTGTTCCACTCCTAAATGTGGGGGATGTCGTAGTGGTTTGCTTCTTCAACTTTAGCCTGCTATGCAATTGGGAGGCACTTTTGGTGTAACACTCACACTGTATTTGCAGTTTGCAATAACCATAGATTTTTCTTGGGGATAGCACTGCCATTGTTCATTACTGGGGCTTCCCACCTTCTCATGCTTACTTTGTATTTGGAAGCAGGACCCTCTCCTAAGGAACCAGAGTTGGCATTCTTTTCTCTGTGCTGCCTTTGATTTCTCTGTGAAATTTAGCTTTCCTGTGAGCTTTTTCTTGATTCTCAGAGCTCTTTTCTTTCTCTTTGCTAAGTTATTTCCCAGATGTCTGAATTCCAGGTCTGAAAGAGGCTGTGACTTGCTGCTGTCTTCTACTGTTCCATTCTAATTTCCCTGGGCTTTACTTTTTTAGAGGAGTGTTAGATTCACAACAAACTTGAGTAGAGAGTATAGACAGTTCCTAGGTATTGTCTACCACATATATACAGCATCCTTTGCTAGAGTTGGACTTGTGTTACAGTGAATGAACCCATGGTGACACATGACTATCACTAGCATTCATTATTTACATTTGCATTTCCTCTTGATGTGCTGAACTTGTTTGGACAGATGTGTAATGACATGTATCTACCAGTACCATCTAGAGTAGACTTACTGTCCTGAAGGTCCTGTGTATTCCACCTGTTCATCCCTGTGTATCCCCAGCTCCTGGCACCCAGTGACTTTTGCTGTCTCCATTGTTTTGTCTTTTCCAAAATGTCATAGAATTGAAATCACATAGTGTGCAGACTTTTCATGTTGGCTTCTTTTACTTAGCAATGAGCATTTAAATTTCTTCCATGTCTTTTCATGGCTTAATAGTTCATTTCTTTTTAGTACTGAATAATATTCCATTTTCTAAATATAACATATTTTGTACACACACAACACACACATTTTTGTTTTGTTTGAGACAGGGTCTCACTATGTAGTGCAGGCTGGCCTTGAACTCACTTGTGTAGCCCAGGCTGGCCTTGAACTCATGACAGTCCTCCTGCCTCAACCTTCCAAGTGCTTGGATTACAGGGATGCACCACCATGCCTGGTGCTATTTTGTTTGAAATAGGGTCTCATTATGTGTCCCAGGTTGGCCATGAAGCAGTCTTTCTGCTTCAACCTCCATTGAAAGGCATCTTAAAATTTCAATAAATTTCAATAAGTTTTGGCAGCTATAAATAAAGTTTCTGTAAACATTCATATGCAGGTTTTTGCATGGATGCATGTTTGCAAGTTCTTGGTTGGTATCTTGATTACTTGTCTCTCATTGCTGAGACAAATTACCTGACACCCAAAATGAAGGAAGGAAAGGTTTATTTAGGTCATATTTTGTGGAGATTTCAGCTGTACTCAGCTAGCTCCAAGGCAAAGTAGCACATGGCAGAGGAACAACAGTTTATGGAAGCAGAAGACAGCAAAAACAAAAAACAAAAAACAGAACAAAACAAAACAAAACAAAACAAAAAACCAAGAACAAGAACAAAAGGAGAGGAGCACAAGAGAAGGCTCTTTCTGTCCCTTACATTGCATGTAGGCTACACCTATTTGGGTATAGCACTGACATACATAATCCCAGCATTGGATTCATAATCCCATGAATCAGTCACAGACTCTAGAAGCCTGCCCCCATGACTGCATGAGGCTTTAGGGGGCATCCAGACACAAACAAAGATGATGGTATGATAGCATTATGCTTAGTTTTGTAAGAAAGGGAAGAGTGGTTGATGGTAGGGTAGGGGGATGGGAACCAAAAGAATCAAGATATATCATGTGCATGTACAAATTCCCTATGATGAATGTGATTATTATGTAAACCTAAAATGATCTGATAAACTTAATTTTAAAAAATTTAAAATGCTTAGTTTTGTAAGAAACCACCATACTGTCTTCTAAAGTGGCTATAGTACTTTACATTCCCACCAGAAGCTAGAGAGACTTCCTGTTGCTCTATGTCCTTGTCAGCACTTGGGTGTTGTCAGTGTTCTGGACTTTGGTCATTCTAATAGGTGTATAGTGGTGTCTCCCTGTTTTAATGTGCATTTCCCTGACACTTATGATGTTGAATATCTTTTTAGGTGCTTGTCATCTTTATAGAGAGGTTTCCGGTCATGTGTTTTTCTATTTTTTTTGATTGGGTTATTTACTTACTGTTGAGTTTTAAATTATTTATTTAATAATTGTTTATCAGATGTGTCTTTTGCAAAGATTTTTCCCTAGCCTGTGGTTCATCTTTTCATTCTTTTGACAGTGTCTTCACAGAGCAGAAGCTTTTAATTTTAATAAATTTCAACATTAATTCTTTCTTTTCTTTTTTTTTTTGAGATAAGGTCTCACTAATGGTTCAGGATGACCCTGAACTTGTGGCAGTCCTCCTGCATCAGCCTGCTGAGTGCTGGGATTACAGAAGTGTGCCATCATATTCATCAGTTACTTCTTTTATCAGCTGTGTTTTTGGTGCTGTATGTAACAGGTCATTGCTATACTGAATGTTAGGTTTTCTCCTGTGTTATCTTATAGAAGTTTTTTTTTTTTGCTGAGTGTCATAGTACACACCTGTAACCCCAGCACTTCAGAGGCTGAGGCAGGAGAATTGTTGCAAGTTTGAGGCCAATGTGGGATACAAAGTGAGTTCAAAATCAGCTTGAACTGCACAGTGAAACCCTCTCTCAAAAAGACAAAAAAAAAAAAAAGGAGGAGGAGGAGTTTGTTTTATTCTTTATATTTGGATTGTGGCGCCCTTTTCCATCCATGCCGCGTCCTAGTCCATCCACGCCTTGTGACAAGGTCCATGGGTGGAGGAGAGCACTTCAAGGAATCGCTTCTCCAGGAAAAGGACACCGCATGTGGGAATTGGGCGCGGGGATCTTGGAATGTTTTGTACTGATAATTGTAATTTGTGTAATTCACATATATATATTTTCATGTAATACTCAATATGAAATTGAAAATAGAAACTCCAGAGGAGTTACTAGAAACCCTCTAGATAACCCCTTTGTGAAAACTAATTGTGAAATTTTACCTTCTGTGAGTAGTATGAGAGAGTTTATACAAAAGCTT
>PVLA01012988.1:0-40092 GCA_004027455.1 Hydrochoerus hydrochaeris | reverse complement strand
TTTTTATTGGAGATTTGAGAACATTTACATTGATGGCTATAACTGATATGTACTGATTTATCCCTGTTGTTATATTTCTGTTTTTAGTTTTCTACTTTATCTATTTAACTGTTTGCCCTGCATAGTGCTTTCCTTCTGCTGTTGTTTTTCAAATTGTTGTTACTTTTGCATCTTAGGTACTTCTTTATCCACTGCTGAGGCAAAATACCTGATGCCCAAAGTTGGAAAAGGAAACATTTATTTCTTACAGTTTTTGGAGGTTTCAGTCCATACTCACTTGGCTCCAAGACAGGGTGGCACAGTGAGGCTGCAGAATATGGCAGTTGCAAACAGTAAGGTGAAAAAATGGCAAGAGAGAGAGAGACATGCCTTCTTCCAACCATTACATTGTATGCTGGTTCCAACCATAGGTGGGTATAGCACTGACACCATCAATCCAAGAACAAGACAATGAACAAATCACAAATGCTAAAAGGAAACGCATGAGGCCTGAAGGCCACCAACATAAGCCATGACATTCCACCCCTGGCCCCAAAGACTCATGCACATCCTTTATATAAAACACATTTAGTCCATCTCCAAGAGTTGCCCAAGTCCTAACATTTTCAGCATTGCTGAGAAGTCCAAGTCCCAAGTGTCCTCCAATATCTATGGCAAACTCGTAACTGTAACCCCCTGTACAAATGAAACAAGGTTAAACATTTCTGAAATGCAAAGGCACAAGACAAATATTACCATTCCAAAAGTTACAAACAGAGGAATATAAAGCACTGGAAACTGAGAAAATCCAACTCCCAGAAAGGTGAACATTCAGTCCTAGATTTCCATGCTCAGTATTTGAAGCAATCTGGTTGCAAGTTCCAAGAGGCTTGAGTGATTTCACCTCCATGGCACTTTCAGCGATTTCAGCTCTCAACCTTCTCTGCTCACTTTTTGCAGCTTTCCTTGGATGATCCACGTTCCTGAGTTTTCCAAAATTCTGGAGGCTCCACTGCACCTTTGGCTTCACCTTTACACCTTTACAAATTGCTACTGCAAAAAGAGAAGAAAAGAAAGTGCTCTACGGGATATAACTGCATGTATGTTTGAGTGTGTAAAATAGATGACCACATTTCTGAATCTTTGCTGGATCTTTGAGTAGAACTGTTGGTATTCTGACTGAATATTCACTGTGTAACCTTTAACTTTGTAACTTGAACAACAACATACAGGATGACAGCACATAATTTATTAATTACTGATTTCTTAGTGAGGCTTTTTCTCATTCTCCTTTTTCCTTCTTTCTTTTAGAATTCTGTACTGTTGGTAACCTTTCTTCTGTTTTGTTTTTTCTCTTCTCTTTAAATTTTAAAAATGTAAAAAAAAAAAACGATTGCCCTATATAGGGAATCTGAATAAATTATATATTTTGAAAAAAAAAACAAAAAAAGAACAGGGGAATGTAGAAAAGAAGGAAAGGAAAAGTAATACAAGTCAAGACAAGATATAATTGACTAACTCCAAGGCAGAGTGGTTTGGCAGAGAACAGTTCATGATTGCAGAAAGCAGCTATAACAATGGAAAGAGAGGGCACAAGTGTCTTTCTGTAGCTTATATTGTATGAGGTCACCCACCACAGGGCTATTTTATCACCCACACCTTTAATCCCAGCATTGAACTATCAGTCAATCACAAAATATATTCAGCCGCCTCTGAAAAGCCCAAGCTCCATGACTGCGTGTTATTTTCGGGGGAACACCTAGAGATAAGCCATAAGAGCAATGTTTCAGGATGTAAAATCAACTTTAAAAATAGAATGGTAATAAACATAAGGAGTAGAAAACACAGAAGATTCAAGATAAACAAAATATCTATGAATTAACCTAACCAAGGAAGTGAAGGAACACTACAAAGGAACTACAGTGCTCTCCCAAAAAAAAGATATTAAAGAGGATGTCAGAAAATGGAAAGATATCCCTTCCTCCTGGAAAGGCAGAACCAATATTTTCAAGTAGCCATACTCCCAGAAATGTTTTACAAATTTGATGCAGTCCTAATCAAACACCAACAGTATTATTTACAGATGTACAGAAAACAATTGTATAATTCAAGCAAAGTACAAGAGACCAAAATAGCAAAAGCAGTGTTGGAAAACAAGGGGAAAGCAAGAAGCATCACCATACCTGACGTCAAACTGTACTATAAAGTTAGTCATTCAAACAATATGACAATAGAAAAACAGATGTGTGGAACAGTAAAACAGAAAGAAAAGACAAAGAAGCATCACTAGACATATTCAGCTATTTGATCTTTAACAAGGAGTCCAAACCCATATGATGGAGGGAAAATATCCTGTTCAACAAGTGGTGCTGGACTTCTGGGAAGAAGGAGTGGTAAGAAGCAGACAAAACAGCTTCTCTGAGAGTCACCATCCAGACACTGAAATATGCCATCATAAGGAAGAGAGGAAGAAATAAGGTGGGTCCCCTGGACCCAGGAAGAATCTAAAGTGTAAACTGAAGCCCACAGAGAGAGTAAAAAGAAAAACTTCAATGAAGACAAGGGAAGTAGCTGGTGGCACACTCTCCCTGAGATGGGACTCACTGTCTAACAGGAGATGTTCAAACCTGGGTATGCATGGTGACAGTGATGGCTGGTGACCATGGAGGCCTCTGTTAGGGGACACTACAGTGGAGGGGAGCAACAGATGTGGAGGACTGCCTTGGCTGGTGATGAGTGCAGAGGACTTAGTTGTCCCACAGGGAGACAGCGATCAGCCAGGAGCCACTGTGGAGATGTGCTGGAAAAGCTCAGATTCCAGAATTACTGCTGGCTTCCAGTAGCAGCTCCAAGCTATGCATAAATCCATAGAAATTGCTTGGACAGTGGCAAGCCAAAGGTGTCTGGTCGCAGGGTAGGCACGCTGAGATTGTCCTCTACTGCACCATAAATGAATTACTGGTCTGCTAGGATGCATTGGCATGATTCAGGACTCTGTCTCCACAGGTTGCCTCCTAGTGAAACCAGAGGAAATTCTGTCAGTGGACTATTACATTTTCTTTTCCTTTTTCTTTCCATTTTCTCTTTTTTCCTTTGCTGTTTATATAAGAATGTGAAAGGGCTTCCTAACCGCTTTGTGTGTTTGGTTCTGCTCTCTTCTTCCTTTTATCTCTTCAATCTCACTATGTTGAATCATTTGATGGCTTGAGCATAATAATTATTAAAGTCTAGGAGACAGGAAACAGACAATATATCCTCAGGGAAAAGGAGGGTCACTAAAGAGGAAACTATCCCTGTGCTCTCAGTGGAGGGTGCAAGATGAAACAAGACCTTGACCAATCCTTGAAGATATCACAATAGGTAAAAGCAAAAACTAGAAGAAGAAATCAGCCCTTCAAAGGCCCCTGAAATAACTCTCTGAGAACGCATGGCTGCCTTTTACAAAAATAGATCAATGATGAGTAACACAGACCTTATGTTGACATTGTCTTAAATACCCAGTAAAATGTATATAGCATCTTATGGAAATATAAAAACAGATATCTAAGTCATGTGTCATGACACACTGCTGTAATCCCAGCACTCAGGAGGCTGAGGCAAGAAGATCTTTGCCAGTTTGAGACCAGCCTAGGCTACAAAGTGAGCCCAAGTAAAACCTCAACTACATGGAAAGAACCTGTCTCAAAAAGACAACAAAACAGCATGACTAGATCTCAAAAGGGGATCCAAACATGGCACTAGCTACTATAGGCAGTCTCTAGTCACACCTTTAACATCTTAACCTAGAACCATGAGAGGTCCTGATTTCTGGTTCTATTAGGGCTTCCAAAAATTTGTCCTTGAGGAGCCGATCACCAAACAAGTAGTCATCCTGTCTGATAAGCCACATAGGTCATGCAGGGGCCACAAAGAAAAAAGTCAGAGAGCTCCTTCCAGAATTAGGCCATGCTAGGACCTGGAGGAAACAACCAGTAAGTCAGAAAGCCAGCCTTTCTGGTAAGCCACACAGGCTATGCAGTGACCAGGAAGAGAAAAGTCACATAGCAACTCCCATGAGCCTAGCTTGTAGGCTGAGCACCGAAGCTCCTCCATTCCCCTGTAAGCCACTGGGAGGTTCCAAGGACAGTCTGAATTGATAGGAACTCAAGTACAAAGAGAAAGTGAATATTTACATTGTGTGTTTGAGTTTGCAGTCCAGGGCCCAGCAATCTTAACATGTATAGGGAGGATAACATTATGCAATATAGCAATGATGGGGAGTTTCCTTCTCATTTGTTTGTGAAATTCAATATTGTTCTCCCTCTTTTGTTTTTTTTTGATAAGTTGTTTTGCTTTATTCAATATTCTGTTTGGATTTATTGCATTGTTTTGTTCTGGTTTGACTTTGCTATATCTGATGCAATGCACAACTACTGTAAAGATAACAAGATATATTATGGTAACCACTGGGGTTTTCTATTTTCCTACTTTGAAGTTCTGTACCAATTTCACTACTTTTCTTGATTTGATTTATTTTGTTCTGTTTTGAAGGGTTTTATGATCTTTAAAATGAAAAGAATTTTAGAAAGAATTTCTGGTGATCCTCCTGCCTCAGCCTCCTGACTGCTAGGATTACAGCAGTATGCCAGGATGCTGGAAAGATTTTATTATTTACAGTTGAGACTCTCTGAAGCATTTGTTTACTAGCTAGAAACACTATATCATTAAAACATTCATATACATTATGTTTTATAACAGTTATGTAGTATTTAGCTTTATATATACACCAGCTAATTCATGTAGCTATTAACTAATGGTTTATTTTTATGAAGAATTGTAGCCAAGAGTACATTCAGATCAAAAAATAACAAACTACATCACAGAACTAAAGAGCTATAAGACTTATAGAAAAATAAAGTAGGAAATAAATTTTCTTTATAAAATGTGTCCTTAACCCTATGTTGGTAGAGTACTCATGATATTTTGTCATACATTCAAAGATGCCTCTGGCAATTATTTGGTTTCTTGTATAGGCTCCCTATAGGTTAAAAAAGGCAATAAAATTCTCTAGCTACTGACTATTATTATTAGGACATATACTAAGTCTGTGTTGTCTACTTCATGTTGTACATATACATGTTATCTAAAGTCACTCTTACAAAAGTGTCCTTTCCTACAAAGTACAAGTCACAGTCCAAGTTCTGAGGCTTATTTTGAGAGTTCCAATGACCCAGTGAACACCAAAGCATGGGACACATTTACTTAGTCTATTTCCTGGAAGCTATTATAATAAAAAAAAATGAGGGTTGGGGATTTAGCTCAGTGGCATAAGCACCTTCCTGGTAAGCACTAAGTCATGAGTTTGATCCAGGGTACTAAAAAAAATGAAATGATACTAGATTTATTATTAACAGAACTAGGGAAAATTATACATGTTCTTAAATGCACCTTTTCATAGACTAAACACTAAAGATAACTAAATATTAATGTTAATTATAAAAGATTGATCCAAATACTTCCAAAAAAATAGAATTCCTACATTTTGGAGGCAATAATTCACCATTATACTACTTTTAATTTTTGACCTCTGGTACTTTAACATCTTTTTTTATTTAAAGTAAAATATGAAACAAAAGAGGGAAGAAATAATACATAATTTCAAAAAAACAGTAAGAAATCACTATTTGATAATTACATATTTTCCTCTTAAAAGTAGTTGCTTGTTACAAAAGTAAAGTATACAAAGTAGACATTTAAACAGTGATACTGCAATCAGTTCTGTTCATCTATCCAATAAAATCTTAGTAATATGGTTATAAACTTTACACACTTAAACATACATGAAGTTACATCCTTAAGAATACTTTCTTTTCCTCTCTTTTGTTACAATAGCTATAATGAATCTTCATAAGCTGTTTAGAAGTTCTGTACATGTATTAAGTCTCTACATGTATACCTAACCTTTCTGTATTAGAAGGAAAAACAAATCAAAACAAGTCAACAAATCAAATTCCTAGAAAAACATGAAATGAAAAGGACATATAAAACAATACTAGGGGATCTACAGTAGTTACTATAATGTCTCTTGTTACTTTTAATACAATTGTCAATATCATCAGGCATAGTATAAATAAACATAGCAGTACATAACACTATTAATAAAAACCAAACATTGGAGACATTAGAGGACTTCAACGGCAGCTAACAATCAAACCAGATGGGTATCCTATTGAATCTTGTCATCTTCAGAGTAGTTGCCTCTACTCTCAGGCTTAACACTATCAAGCATACCAGATTCAAATAAAATTGTAAAGACAAAACAGTGATATAGCAACTCCAGGCAGTGAGCAGGACCAGGATCCTACCAAGGGCCATGACTGCATGCACTTCAGTGCCATCCCAGCAAATGGGGCAGACTCCCAACCCTGCTCCAAGGCAGTAAGACCACACTCTCTGTCTGGGGCCAGCCTAAGAAGCAGGAGAGGGAAAGGAGGCCCTAACCAGGCCACACCAAAGGAACTCCAATCAGGGTGCAGGGTCCAGAATGCAAAGTCATCCGAGACCTTGGCAGCATCCCAGCACATGGGCACACTCAGAACTTCTCTCCCAGGGAACCTTGGACTACTGCAGAGTAACTGTACTAAATTGAAGGAAGATTAAGTGCCTCACCCAAACAGAAAATCTCAGCAGGCCCCAGTTAGAGTGGTGAGTATACCCCTAAAATAGAGGTGAACAGTGGGTATATAGGGCCAGCAGTAAAGTTCCCTTACTGAATGTAAGTCCTTGGTGATTCTGACAAGAGTGTGGGTGACCCCTTCCTAAACATAGAAAACATAAGGTAGAGTCAAAATGGCAACATGAAAAAGTAAAATGCAGTCTCAACTATCGAGTCCACCAGGAAAAAGTACAGAAGAAACTGAAATAGAGGACTTCAAAAGTAGCACACTAGAAAACTCTGAAAAGATAGTGAGTGAAATTTAAAAAAAAAAAAAACTCCATGAGGCTATAGAGGAAATCAAATTAGAAGTACTCTGCCACATAAAGACAGAAATAACAACCCTACTAAAGGAGTTGCTGAAGGCAGCTTAAAAAGAAATAGAGTAAAAAAAGTACAGGAGCATGGGAAACTGATTGAAACCTTGAATGAACAATACAGAAAACATGCAGAATTCATGAAACAAACTCAAAGAGACATCCAAGAAACAAAAAAATTCTATTGAAAGCAGGCAAAACCTCTTAAATGAAGCTGAGGATAGGATTTCAGACCTTGAGGACAGGATCACAATTAGTGATATGAAAGGATAGAATTTTTAAAAACAACAAAACAGCATGAAACAATAATCCAGAAGCTTCAAGATAATTCCACCTGCAATATGAGATTAATGTGCATTAGTGAAGCTGCAGGAGTCAATGCAAATGACATATGTAAAGTATTCACAGAAGTAATAACAGAAAATTTCCCAAACATGGGGGGAAAATCTGATATGCAGATAAGAGGCAAATAGAATGCCAAACAGTCAAAATTAACATATATTCACACCCAGACATAACAACTAAGATATCAGACATACAGCATAAAAACAAACTACTAAAAGTTGTTAGAGAAAAGACACAACTCACCTATCAAGGAACACACATTACAAACACAACAGACTTTTCAACATAAACCCTCAAGGCAAGAAGAGTTTGGAGTGAAGTATTTCAAACCCTGAAAGAAAACAACTTTCAACCCAGAATGATGTAACCAGCAAAATTTTCATCCAAATTGAAAGGAGAAACAAGATAATTCCATGACAAAGAACAACAGAAGAAATTCATGTTCACCAAACAAAATCTAGAAAGAGTGCTGAAAGACATATTAGACAAAGATATAAATGACCCACAAGCCCCAGAACGACAACAGAAAGAAACCGTGAGGAAGGACAAGCAAATGACTAAAGGGGAAAAGAAAGCAAACAACTGGAAAATAACATGGCAAAGTCCAGCCAGTACCTATCAGTGATATTCATGAATGTAAATGGCCTGGATTCACCTATCAAAATAAATAGATTGACAGAATAGATCAAGAAACAGGATCCCACAATATGCTGCATACAAGAAACACATCTGACCTAAAAGGAAACTCATAGATTAAAAGTCAAATGATCAAAAACAGTATTCCATGTAACAGGAACCCCAAAAAAAGCAGCAATAACTGTCCTAATTGCAGAGAATGTAAACTTTCAACCTAAAATGAGTAAAAGAGATAAAGAAGGATGCTATGTACTCATTAGTGGAAAAATTCAAGAGGAAGAACTAATAATTATAAATATATATTCACCAAATACAGGAGCAGAGCACTACATAAGACAGAAACTAATGGACATGAAAAACCAAGTACACAATTATAACAGCAGATTTTAACAGCCCATTGTAACAAAGAGATAGATCAAATAGACAAAAAGTCAGCAAAGAAATAACAGAACTGCATCACACCTGTGAGCAATTGGACTTAGCAGACATTTACAGAGTGTTCCACCCAACAACATCAGAATACACATTCTTCTCAGCTGCACATGGGACATTCTCCAAAATAGATCATATATTATCCCATAAAACATTCTTAAGTAAAAGTAAAGGTACTGAAATCAAACCATGCATAATATATGACCACAGGGCAATGAAATTGGAAATCAATGGCAAAAGAAATTGTAAAATCTGCATAAATACATGGAATTAATTCCATCTGTAGCCCACTGGTTGTTCAAAAGGCTATTATTTAAAGAAGAAATAAAGCAATACCTACAATTTGATGGAAATGCAAAAGCAATGTACTGTAACATGTGGGTAGCAATAAAAGGGGTATTAAGAGGGAAATATACAGCAATAAATTGTCATATCAAGAAAACAGAACAAGCACAAATAAAAAACCTATTGCTATACCTCAAGCTTCTAGAAAAAGAAGAGAAAGCTAAACCCAAAGCTCATAGAAGAGAGGAAATTACAAAGATTAGAGCAGAAATCAATGCAATTGAAACTAAAAAAACAATACAAAGCATTAATGTATGAAAAACCTGGTTTTTTGAGAGAATAAACAAAATTGACAAACCCCTGAATAACCTTACCAAAGAAAGAAAGAAAAAACCCAAATTCATGCAATATGAACAAAAAAGGGGGAAATTACTACAGATCCTATGGAAATTCAAAAGATCATGAATACCTACTTTAAAATCTCTACTCACATAGAGTGGAAAACACAGAGGATATGCATAGATTTCTAGCAACATTTGAACTATCAAAGTTCAACCAAGAAAATATAGCAATTTTGAACAACCCAATATCAGCTATTGAAATTGAAAATATAATTAAAATCTTGCCAACAAGGAAGAGCACAGGTCCTGATGGATTCACAGCTGAATTCTACAAGACATTAAGAGAAGATATGATGCCAATACTCCTTAAACACTTCAGTGAAATAGAGACGAAAACAATTTTCACTAAATCACTCCTGGAGGCAAGTATTTCTCTGATAGCAAAATCAGAGAAAGACTCAACCAAAAGGGAGAACTATGTGTCAATCTCACTAATGAACACTGATGCAAAGATTCTCAATAAAATAATGGCAAATAGAATGCAACAAATCATAAAGAAGATTTTACATCATGACCAAGTGGGGCTCATTCCAGACAGGCAGGATGCTTTAACATATGCAAATCAATAAATGTGATACAGCACATCAACAGAGCCAAAAACAAAAACCAAATGGGCAGCTCAATAGATGCAGAAAAGGATTTTGATAAAATGCAATACGTGTCCATGATAAAAACCTTTCATAAACTCAGAATATGCGATGTCTAACTTACAAATCAACAGTTAACATTATACTAAATGTACAAAAACTGAAAGTTTTCACTTTAAAATCAACAACAAGACAAGGATGTCCAATATAACCACTCCTTTTCAAAATAGTTCTGGAAACACTAACCAGGGAAATCAGACAACAGAGCTAAATAAAAGGAACAGACATAGGAAAGGAAGAAGTTAAACTACTGCTATTTGCAAATGACATGATATTGGATACAGATGACCCAAAAAACTCCATTAGAAGACTCTAAAGGTAATAAACATGTTCAGCAGGATAGGTGTATACAAGGTCAGTGCTCAAATATGAATAACATTCCTGTACATGAACAAAAATCTCACTGAGTGAGAAATTATGGAAATAGTGCTCTTTACAAAAACATGTAAAAAAATGAAATTGTTAGGAATCAAACTAACTAAAAATGTAAAAGACCTATATGCTGAAAATTATACTATGCTAAAAAAGGTGGTAGTAGAGGATATTAGAAAATAGAAGTATATTCCTTGGTCTTGGCTAGGAAGAAGCAACATTGTGCAAATGGCCATACTCCCAAAATAGTTATACAAATTTAATGCAATCCCTATCAAAATACCAGATTTATACCTCACAGATCTAGAAAACACTCTTAAAACTCATTTGGAAACAGAGGAAACCTAGAGTAGCATGGCATTTCTCTGAAACCAAGGCAAGGCAAGAGGTGTCTCAATTCCTGACTTGAAAGAGTTCTTAAAAGACACAGTGAAAAAATCAACATGGTACTGGCAAAGAAACAGACCTGAGGATCAATGGAACAGATTAGAAGATGCAAGCACAACTACAAAGACACTCAGCCACCTGATATTTGACAAAGGTGTTAAACAAGTTCAATGGAAGACGGATAGCCTCTTTAATAAATGGGGTTGGAAAAATTGGCTCTCTACATGCCGAAGACTGAAACTAGATTCATATATATCACCATGCACAAAACTAAAGTCTAAGTGGATCAAAGACCTAAATATTAAAATAGAAACACTAAATCTACTGGAAGACTAAGTAGGTAGAACTCTTGGAAACATAGGTTTAGGCAAAGAATTCATGAACAAATGCAAACTGCACAGCAAACACTTCAAAGAATCAACAATTTGGATCTCATATTTTTGAAAAGATACTGCACTTCAGAAGAAATCACCAACAGAGTTAAAAAGAAACCCACAAAGTGAGAAAGAATTTTAGTCAGCAACCCCTCAGACAAAGGACTTATATCCAGAATATATAAAGAAATGAGGCATCAAGAAACCCAAATTCAAAGACCCTCTCCAAAAATGGGCATCCGAGATGAACACACAGTTCTCAGAGGAAGATATACAAAAGGCAAGTAAATATATGAAGGGATATCCGTTCACCATCACTGGTCATTTAAGAAAGGCAAATTAAACCATCATTGAGATTTCACCTCATTCCAGAAACAATATCTGCCATCAAGAAATCAACTTATAGCAAAGTTTGGCGAGGCTGTGGCAAAAAAACGAATGCTGCTCCACTGTTGGGAGTGTAGACTGGTGTAGCCACTGTGGAAATCCATATGGAGAATTCTCAGAAGACTAGGATTCGAAGTTCCATTCAACCTAGCTATTCCCCTCCTGGGTATTTTCCCAGAAGAATTGAAAAGTTTATATCACAGTTATATATGTGCAACCATGTCCATAGCAGCACAATTTGTAATAGCCAAATCTTGGAAACAATCAAGATGTCCATCAACCATTGAGTGGATGAAAAAGATGTGGTAATTTTATACAATGGAATATTACTCAGCTATAAAATGGGAAGATCTTGAGTCCTTCATAGGTAAATGGAGACAACTTGAGAATATCCTCATTAGTGAAATAAATAAGAATCATATTTATAAATATCTCATTGTATCTCTAGTGTAAAAAGTACTAAGAACTATAAGAGTACAAAACCCCAAATGTGTAATTGCTATTGTAGCAAAGAGGAAAAGAAAGTGCTTCAAGAGATGTACTGTATGTATGTTTGAGTGTGTAAAATAGATGACCGTATTGCTGAATCTTTCTTGGATCATTGAGCAGAACTGTTAGCAGTCTCACTGTTTGAATGCCTACTATGTATCCTTTAATTTTGTGAACAAATATATCCAAAATGACGATTTGTACTTTATTAACTAGTGATTTCTTATGGCTTCTTTACCCTTGCTTTCCCTTTGTCCTTTGGAGCTCTTAGTTATTCCTACCATTTTTTCCTCTTTTGTTTTTTTTTCTCTTTAAATAAAATAAAAAATATAAAAAGCATTCCTATTCACTAACAACAAAATCACTGAGAAAGAAATAAAATAAGCCACACCCTTCACAGTAGCATCCAAAAAATGAAATACTTAGGAATTAATCTAACAAAAGAAGTAAAAGAGTTGTACAGGGAAAATTGGAACACCCTGAAAAAAGAAACTGAAAAGGACCTCAGAAAATGGAAAGAAATCTCTTGTTCATGGATAGGAAGAATAACTATTGTAAAAATGGCCATTCTCCCAAAATTGTTGTACAGATTCAATGAAATCCCAATGAAAATACCACTAAGATACCTCATAGATCTAGAGAAATCACTCCTAAAATTCATATGAAACCAAAAGAACCCTGGAGTAGCAAAGGCAATTCTAAGTAGCAAAGGCAAGGCAGGAGGCATCACAATCCCTGACTTGAAGTTATGCTATAAAACTACCACAAAGGTTGTGGGACCAACTATCCCAGCAGCTGGATGCATGCCCAGCTCCCTTGGATCATTGGACTAGGCTCCAGAGGTTCAACGGGCTTGAGTGGACTGTGCCCAGTGACATTCATTCAACCAGGGGAGCCAGTTCCAGTGAACGGGGAGCCAAGCCAGTGTGGGGCTGCAAGGGAAAGCTTCAGAAAATCGCTGGAAACAAGGAAACAGAGGAAAATAACAAAATGAAAGACCAAAATGCAATCACAAACCCCCAGCCCATCCCAAGAAATAGGAGCCATGTACATAGAACAAAAAAATACACATATCTTTGTTGAATTTTGAACAGAACTATTTGTAGTCTGACTGTTTGAATATTTACTATTTAACTTTTAACTTTGTAACTTGAACAACTACATCCAGGATGACATTATGTAATTAATAGATTACTGATTTCTTAGTGGGGATTTTTCTCATTCTCCTTTTTCTTTATTTCTTTTAGAATTCTGTATCATTGCTGCCCTTTTTTCTGTTTTGCTTTTTTTCCTTGTCTTTATGTAAAATTTTAAAAATGTATAATTGCTATTGTAAATAAAAGAGGGAATAGGAAGCACTATTAAAGACATAGCTGCATGTATCGTTAGGTGTGTGGGATTGATAACCATATTTTTAGGTTCTTCTTGGATTGTTAAACAGATCTGTTTGCACTCTCACTGCTTGAGTGTACACTTTCTGTGCTTTAATTCTTTAACTTGAATAACTATTTCTAAAAGAACAATATGTAATTTATCAACTAGTGATTTCTTACTGTTTATCTTCCTTTCTTGAAATATGGTAATATTTCTGCCTTTTCACTGTTTTTTTCTCTTTAAATAAAAAAATACTACACATGTACCTGAAAAGTATGAAATGATATCAACTGAAATAAAGAAGAAAGTAAAGGAAGCTATGAGTGAACTCAAATCAGAAATATTCTCCCTGGTAAAAGAAGAAATGATAAAAGTAGTGAAAGACATACTGAATGCATCCAACAAAGACTCACCTAAAAAATTAGAGGAACAAAGCAAAATGATATAATCCCTGAATGAACAGTTTAAGAAACAAACAGAATGCATTAAGAACATTCAAAGAGATATACAGGAAATCAAAAACTCTAATGAAATTTGCAAAAACCACCTCAACAAAAGTGAAGATAGAAGCTCAGACCTCAAAGACAAGATTGCAGCTAGTGAAGAGGAAAGGAAAAATCTTCTCACAATAACAAGAAATCAAGAAATAGCAATTCAACAGCTGAAAGATGATGCAAAGAAAAACAATATAAGATTAATAGGCATAAAAGAAAAAGAAGGGGAAAACACAAAACATATCAAGAGGCTATTTGCAGAAGTAATAGTTGAAAACTTTCCAAACGTGAATGTGGAAACTGACATATGGATTAGTGAGGCATATAGAACTCCAAATAGCCATAACCAAAACAAAACTGCATCCAGACATATAATTATCACCATCCCAGAAATCCAACATAAGAACAGAATATTAAAAGCTGTTAGAGAGGAGAAACAGCTCACCTATAAAGGAAAGCCTATCAGAATCATGGCACACTTCTCAACACAAAAAATAATGTCAAGAATAGCATGGAGGGAAGTTTTTCAGATCCTTAAAGAAAATGACTTCCAACTCAGACTGATTTACCCTGCAAAACTGTCCTTCAAAATGGATGCAGAAATAAGATACTTCCATGACTCAGAACAGCTGAAGAAATTCATGATCACCAAACCAAACCTATAAAGAATACTAGAAAGACATTCTAGACACACATAGGAAAACACCACTAAGCAAGACAGACAATTAATCAGAATGCAAAGCTAAGATACAACATCAGAAAGATAACATATAAACAATAAGCCAATATATGATAGTTATAACCATTAATTTAAATGGCCTCAATTCACCAATTACAAGAAATGGACTGGCAGAACAGATCAAGAAACAAAGTCCAACCATATGTTGTCTACAAGAAACCCATTTAACCGAAAAGGAAACTCATAGAATGAAACTCAAAGGATGGAAAACAATACTCCATGCAACACGAACTCAAAAGTAGCTATTCTGTTTTCAGACCATGTGAACTTCAAACCAAGAATGGCCCAAAAAGATAAAGAAGGTCAGTACATTCTAATTAGGAGAAAACGGCAAGAGGAAGAGATAGCAATCTGAAATATATATGCTCCAAATTCCAGAGCACCCAACTACACAAAGCAAGTATTAACAGAAATGAAAAATCAAATAGGCAATAACACAATTATAGCAGGGGACTTTAACACACCATTGACACAAAGGAATAGATCAACTAGACAGAAAATCAGCAAAGAAATAACAGAACTGAATCACACCTGTGAACAAATGGATTTGATACACATATACAGAGTGTTCCATCCAACAACATCAGGATATGCATTCTTCTCACCAGGACATGGGACATTCTCTAAAATAGACCATATAGTAACCCACAGAATATATGTAAGTAAATGCAAAAGAATTGAAATTATCCCATGCATGTTATCACATCATAGAGCCATGAAACTGGAAATTAATGATAAAAGTAATTGCAAAAACCACACAAACACATGGAAATTAAGTAATACATTCTTGACCAATCAGTGGGTCACAGAGGAAATTAAAAAAGAAATTAAACAATATCTACAAGCAAACAAATATACATATACAACTTACTGGAACCTGTGGGATGCAATGAAAGTGGTCTTCATAGGAAAATTTATTTCACTGAGTTCCCACATTAGGGAAACAGAATGAACACAAATAAGCAACCTGATATTACACCTGAAATATCTAGAAAAAGAAGAGCAAGCCAAGCCCAAACAAAAAGGAGGAAATTATAAAGATAAGAGCAGAAATTAATGCAATGGTGACTAAGAAAACAATTCAAAGTATCAATGAATCAAAGAGTTGGGTCTTTGAAAGAATATATAATATTGACAAGCCCCTAGCCAACCTAATTTTAAAAAGGAAAGAAATAACTCAAGGAAGAAGACAAGATGGCTGATCAGTGAGCAACAAAATACAGAGCCTCCCAGGAGAAACAACTCATATGCTAGAATAAAACACCCTGGAGAGACCCAGACCGAGTGAGATGGATACTCTTGACACAGGAAGAAATTAAAGCATAAAAAGCTCATCAAATACATTGGGAATACAACTGGAACAGCTAAAAATTATGAGACAGTGTTTCCGCTGCAACCCACCAATTTTGCACTGGCCTGAATTTGTACCAGGCTGAATCTGCCATGGCTGGCAGAGCCACTCAAACTTGTTCCCACCACCACTCAAGGGAAGAACAGCAGTGCTGAAGTTGGGGGTTGGTGAGCCCAACAGAGAGTGGAGCTGGCAAAGGGACCTTCATTAATCCATAGTCAGTGCTGGGATTGGAACATCCCCCTCACAGGAAGGGTGTGATCAAATGGGCAACATGTTGGAATCAGGCAGGAGGAGCCTGAACTGGGAGCAACAGTGACTTCAGTTGGTTCCTCCCTCCCCAAAGAATATTCGTTGGATTTTCTTGGACTGGGCCGCACCCCTGGCAGGGACAAATGAGCCAACCCAAATGGATTCCCTGTGACTAGCAAGCACTAACCGGGGGAAGGCCTCTGCAGTTTGGTTGGCCTGGTGGAAAGGGGCAGGATTAGGCAGCCAATGCTTGCAACTCAGTGATAAAGCAGTCAGGAGAGGGTGGAAGTCCCTCACCAGAGTGCTTCGGAGAAGGCATGGCCAACAGGGAAGGGGGCTGGAACCTGCACTGTTACCTATGTGGAGGAAGCCAGGACCATGACAGGAGAGAGAGGCAGGAAGAGGCCCCCAACCCAGAACCCTGAGAGCCGTGATCCAGGAGAGGGAAAAACAAGGGCAAATGAAGGCAGCAAACATGCAACAGCAGGCATAGCTTCAATGGATATTAAAAGATATCTTCAGGACCATGTAGATGAACTCAAAACTGAAATATTAAATCAGGTAAAGAAGGATATGAGTAGAGTAATAAAAGAAATATTCTCTGGTAGCATCTCTCAGGAAGATACAGATGGAAGAATGGAGGAACACAAAAAAAGGAGAAAAACATTGGGTAAAGAATATAAAGAAAATATAGAATACATGAAGCAGATTCAAAGAGACTACCAGGAAATTAAAAATGCCACTGAAAGCTGGCAAAATGCAATGTGTGATCATGAAAGGAAAAATCTCTTAAAAATAACAAAGAAACAGGTAGTAACAATACTAAGGATAAGAAGATGACAAGAGAATCTTCAATTTAAGAATAAGGAATGTGAATGAAGAAGCAGGAATACCTACAGGTGAATTACAAAGGCTATTCAGGGAAAAAATTAAGTAAAACTTCCCAAGCATGGGAAAAGAAAATGATATTTGGTTATGTGAGGCCTACAGAACTCCAGACACCTACAACCAAAACAGATCTACACCCAGACATATAATAATCAAGATACCAGAAACTCAATATAAAAACAGAATATTAAAAGCCATCAGAGAAAAGAAACAGATTAACTATAAAGGCAAGCCCATCAGGATCATGGCTGACTTCTCCACACAGACCATCAGATCAAGAAGAGCTTGGAGAGAAATATTCCAAGCCCTGAAAGAAAATAATCTCCAGCCCAGATTGATGTACCCTGCAAAACTGTAACTAGAAATTAATGGAGAAACAAGATGCTTCCATGAAAAAGAGGAACTGGGTAAGTTTGTGACCACCAATCCAACCCTACAGACAAAACTGAAGGACATTCTAGAGAGAGAGAAACAAAATACCTGGATTTGAGCAACAGTGGCAGAAAGGCCTCAATGAGTGGGGCAGGCAGTAGAATGAAGGAGGAAAGTAGACAAACATGCAGAAAAATAACATAGCAGAAATGAGGCACAGAAGGTTGGCTATAATCTCTAACATAGATGACCTTAATACACTATATTGTTAATACTGCACCAGGATTTAAAAACCCACATTACTCACACTACTCTGCTTAGATGTATTATATTCTGTTCCAGTCATTCTACCTGTACTAGATTTGAGGGTACAAACAGCAATCCTCAAAATAACAGGATATAGTACAGTAATCATCCTTAATTTCCTATTAAGTCAATCTGAAGCTCTGTAAACCTACACTGTTTTATCATGACTGACTAATCAAATCTGATTTGTTGGATCACTGTTTTGTATTGATAGATTTTATTCAAAGCTGTTATGATTGATAGTATTAAGTCTGAGAGTATAGGCAACTGCACTTAAGATGAAAAGATTCACTAGAATATCCACTCTGGTTTGATTATTACCTGCCTTTGAGGTTTTATACACTCTACAATGTTTTATTTTTACTAATATTGTTCTGTACTGCTATATACAATCATACTGCTATATTCATTTATGCATGGTGATATAGGCAATTCTATTGAAGACAATAAGAAACAATACAGCAATCATTGTAGATCACCTTGTACTGTGGTTTTATATGACTTTTTGGTTTCATGTTTTTATAAGAATTTGTTTTGTGTTGTCTTACTCAGTTTTGTTTTTCCCTATAATACTGAAAGAATAGAAATACATGTAGAGACTCATATATGTGCAGCTGTTTGCACTCTCACTGTTTGATTATCTATGCTTTAATTTTGTAACTTGAACAACTATTTCTAAGAGGACAATATGTAATTTATCAACAAGTGATTTCTTGTTTATCTTGTTTCTGAAATTCTGTATTATCTCTACCCTTTACATGCATTTTTTCTCTTTAAATAAAAATTAAAAATAAAAAAATTAAAGAAAGAACTCAAATTCATGCAATACAGATGGAAAAAGGAGAAATCATTACCAACCCTGTGGAAATACAGAAGATCATCAACAACTATTTTGAAAACCTCTACTCTGATAGGTTCAATAACACAGAAGAAATGGACAGATTCCTAAAAACATATGAACCAACAAAGTTGGATCAAGAAGATGTAAAACTGCTGAATAACCCAATTTCTATGAATGAAATTGAAAATGTAATCAAGCTTCTACCAACAAAGAAGAGCCCAGTCCCAGATGTATTCACTGCAGAGATCTACAAGAAATAAAAAGAAGACTGAAGGCCAATACTCCTCAAACTCTTCAATGAAATTCAAAGGGAAGCAATTCTCCCTAAGTCATTCCTGGAATGAAATATCACTCTTGTACCAAAACCTGAGAAAGACCCAACTAAAAAAGATAACTACAGGCCAATCTCCCTAATGAACATAGATGCAAAAATTCTCAATAAAATATTGGCAAGCAGGATGCAGCAAATCATCAAGAAGATTATATACCATGACCAAGTGGGATTCATCCCAGATATACAGGGAGAGTTCAACATACATAAATCAATAAATGTAATCAACTATATCTATAGAGCCAAAAGCAAGAATCACATGATCTTTTCCATAGATGCAGAAAAAGCATTTGATAAGATCCAACACCTGAACTTAGCAGAAGCCTGTATCAGGCATAGGCTGCCCAGAACCTCCACCATGGGCCTGCCCTTCCCCTGGGAACTGGGCAAAAGCCTGCATCAGGGATAAGCTGCCCAGAATCTCCACGGTGGGCCCACCCTTCCTCTGGGAACATAGCAAAAACCTGCATCAGGGGTAAGCTGCCCAGAATATCCACTGTGGGCCCACTCTCCCTCCAGTAACTTAGCAGAGGCCTGCATCAGGGGTAGGCTGCCCAGAATCTCCACCATGGGTGTGCCCTCCATCTGGGAACTTAGCAGAAGCCTGTATCAGGTGTGGGTTAACCAGAACCTCCACCATGGGGCCACCCTCCCTCTAAGAGCTTAGCAGAAGCCTGCATCAGTGGTAGGCTGCCAAGAATGTCCACCTTAGGCCCACCCAGCATCCAGGAACTTAGCAGAAACCTGTATCAGGCATAGGCTGTCTAGAACCTCCACTGTGGGCCAGCTCTATCTCCAGGAACTTAGCAAAAGCCTGCATCAGGGTAGGCAGCCCAGAATCTCCACCATGGGCCCACCCTGCCTCCAGGAAATTAGTGGAAGTCAGTATCAGGTGTAGTCTGTGCAGAACCTTCACCTTGGGCCTGCCCTGCCTCCAGGAACTTAGCAGAAGCCTGCATCAGGGGTAGGCTGCCCAGAATCTCCACAGTGGGCCCGCCCTGCCTACAGGAACTTAGCCTAAGCCTGAATCAGGGGTTGGCTGCCCAGAACCTCCACTGTGGGCCTGCCCTGCCTCTGGAAACATAGCAGAAGCCTGCATCAGGGGTATGCTGCCAAGAAGCTCTACAGAGGTCCCACCCTACCACCTAAAACTCAGCACAAGCCCACCTCAGGGGTAGGAATCTCCCCTGTGGGTTTGCCCTGACACCAGGAACATCCAGGAGGCCAGCCCAAGACTGCAAATTGCCCTGGACTGCTACAGATGGGCCCACCCTCACAAATGGAACATCAGAAGCTCACAGCAGTATCCAGTTAGTGTGAGAAAATTTGGAACTTTGCTCCCAGGTGGTGAACACTGGACTACACCAGATTGCCTGTATCAATGTGGTGAGTATACACCTAAAATAGAGGTGTACAGAGGATCAATAGGGCCAGTAGTAAAAACCCCCTCCAACTAACTTTAAGACTTTGGTGTGTCTGAAGAGTGTGGGTGATCCCCTCCTACACATAGAAAACACCAGGCAGAGTGAAAATGACAGAATGAAAAAGAAAAATGCAGTCTCAAACATATAGTTCAGAAGCAAGGATAGGAGACATTGAAATAAAGGATGCCAAAAGTAACATACCAGGAATCTCTGAAAAGATATCCTGTGAAATAAAAAAAACAACTGCATCAGGCAATAGAGGAAGTCAAATTAAAAGTACTCTCCATGTAAAGATAGAAATAACAACTTTAGCAAAGGAGTGGTTGAATGTAGCTAAAGAAGAACTAGACAAAAAAAGACAGCATGGAAAACTGATTGAAACTTTGAATGAACAATATAGAAAACAATCAGAATTCATGAAAAAAACTCAAAGAGACATTGAAGGAACAAAAAATTTTACTGAAAGCCTGCAAAATCACCTAAAGGAAGCTGAAGATAGGATTTCTGACCTTGAGGATGAGATGACAGTTAGTGATCAGGAAAGGATAGAACTTTTAAAAATAACAATGCAGCATGAAATTACAATCCAGAATCTTCATGATGATGCCAATAGAAACAATATAAGAGTAGTGGACATTAGTGAAGATACCGGTGTGCAGGCAAATGACATATGTAAAGTATTTACAGAAATAATAGCAGAAACTTTCCCAAACATGGGGAAAGAATCTGATATGCAGATAAGTGACACATATAGAAAACCAAACAGTCACGATCAACATAAATCCACACCCAGACACATAATAATTAAGATCTCAGACATACAGCATAAAAACAGAATATTAAAAGCTGTCAGAGAAAAGACACAACTCACCCATTAGGGAAAGCCCATTAGAATCATGGCAGACTTTTCAGCACAAACCCTCAAGTCAAGAAGAGCTTGGAGTGAGGTATTTCAAGCCCTGAAAGAAAACAATCTTCAACCCAGACTGATGTACCCAGCAAAACTTTCATTCAATTTAATGGAGAAACAAGATACTTCCATGACAAAGAACAACTGAAGAAATTCACGTCTACCAAACCAACACTAGAAAGAGTACTGAAGCACATACTAGACAGAGATAAAAATGACCACAATCCCCAAAAAACAACAAGAGAAAGAAATGACTAGATAGGATAAGCAATTAAATAAGAGGAATGGCAGAAAGAAACAACTGGAACATAACATGGCAAAGTCAAGCCGGTACATATCAGTGCTATCAATAAATACAAATGGCTTCAATTCACCTATCAAAAGAAATAGATTGACAGAATGGATCAAGAAACAGGACCCCACAATATACTCTATACAAGAAACACATCTGACCCAAAAGGAAACTCATAGATTAAAAGTCAAAGGATGGAAAACACTATTCTATGCAACAGGAACCCAGAAAAAAGCAGGGGTAGCTATTCTATTTGCAGATAATATGAACTTCAAGCCTAAAATGATTAAAAGAGATAGAGATGGTCACTACATACTTATTAGTGGTAAAATTCAAGAGGAAGAACTAACAATTATAAATATATATGCACCAAATACAGGAGCACCCAACTATATAAGACAGATACCAATGGACATGAAAAACCAAATACACAAGAATACAATTATAACAGAAGATCTTCACAGCCCATTGTCACAAAGAGATAGATCACTAGACAAAAAGCCAGCAAAGAAATAACAGAACTGAATCATACCTGTGAGCAATTAGACTTAGTAGATGTTCACAGAGTGTTCCACCTCAACACATCAGAATACACATTCTTCTTAGCTGTACATGGGACAATCTCCAAAATAGACCACATATTATCCCATAAAATATCCATAAGTAAATGCAAAGGTATTGAAATCACACCATGCATAGCGTCTGACCGTAGTGGACTGAAATTGGAAATAAATGGCAAAAGAAATTTTAAAACCTGCATAAATACATGGAAATTAAATAACAGCTTTTTGAACAACAAGGGGGCTATAGAAGAAATTAAAGAAGAAATAAAACAATACATACAGTTCAATGAAAATATAGAAACAACATACAGTAATCCTTGGGATGCAATGAAAGCAGTCTGAACAGGGAAATATATAGCAATAAACTTTCATATCAAGGAAACAGAATAAGCACAAATGAACAACATAGTGCTCCATCTCAAGCATGTAGGGCAAGAAGAGTGAGCTAAGCCCAAAGCTCATAGAAGAGAGGAAATTGTAAAAATTAGAGCAGAAATCAATGGAATTGAAACTAAAAAGTAGTACAAAGAATTCATGAATCAACAAGCTGGTGTTTTGAGAGAATAAACAAAATTGACAAACCATTAGCTAACCTTATTAAGAGAAAGAAAAAAAAACCCAAATGCATGCAATAAGAACTAAAAAGGGAGAAATTACTACAGATCCCATGGAAAGTCAAAAGATCATGAATACCTACTTTGAAAATCTCTACTCCCATAGACTGGAAAACACAGAGGAAATGGACATATTTCTACAAACATGTGAACTACCAAAGCTCAACGAAGAAGATATAGCAATTTTGAACAACCCAATATCAACTATTGAAATAGAAAATGTAATTAAAAAATTACAAAGAAAAGTCCAGATCCTGATGGATGCACAGCTTACTTCTACAAGAAATTCAGAGAAGATTAGATGCCAGTACTCCTTAAACTTTACAATGATATTGAGAAAAAAGCAATCCTCCCTAAATCATTCCTGGAGGCAAGTATTACTCTGATACCAAAACCACAGAAAGATGCAACCAATAAAGAGAACTATGGGCCAATCTCACCAATGAATATTGATGCAAAGATTCTCAACAAAATATTGGCAAATAGAATGCAGCAAATCATCAAGAAGATGATACATCATGACCAAGTGGGGTTCATTCCAGGAATGCAGGGATGGTTTAACATAAGCAAATCAACATAAGCAAATCAATAAAAGTAATACACCACATCAACAGAGCCAAAAACAAAAAACACATGGTCATCTCAATAGATGCAGAAAAAGCTTCCAACAAACTCCAACACATGTTCATGATAAAAACCCTCCAGAAACTCGGAATACAAGGCGTCTATCTTAACCTTATAAAAGCCATCTATGAAAAACCAACAGCCAACATTATACTAAATGGACAAAACCTGAAAGCTTTCACTTTAAATCAGGAAGAAGACAAGGATGTCCACTCTCAACACTCCTTTTCAACAAAGTTCTGGAAACACTAGCCAGGGCAATCAGACAAGAGAGAGAAATAAAAGGAGTAAAGATAGGAAAGGAAGAAGATAAATTATCACTATTTGAAGATGATATGATACTCTATATAGATGACCCAAAAGACACAATTAAAAGGCTGCTGGAGGTAATAAACAAGTTCAGTAGTGTAGCTGGATACAATGTCAATGCTCAAAAATCAATAGCATTCTTATACACAAAAAAAAAATCACAGAGAGAGGAATTAGGGAAATATTGCCCTTTACAATAACACTTTAAAACATGAAATACATAGGAATCAACCTAACTAAATATGTGAAAGACCTATATGCCAAAAATTATACTATGCTGAAAAATGAGATTGAAGAGGATATTAGATAATGGGAGGACATTGCTTGCTCTTGGTTAGGAAGAACCAACATTGTGAAAATGGCTATACTCCCAAAACTGTTATACAAATTTAATGCAATCCCAATCAAAATACCATTGACATAATTCACAGATCTAGAGAAAACACTACTAAAATTCATTTGGAAACAGAAGAAACCTAGAATAGCAAAGGCAATTCTAAGCAACAAAAGCAAGGCAGGAGACATCACAATTCCTGACTTGAAACAGTACTATAAAGCCACAGTGATAAAATCAGCTTGGTCCTGGCAAAGAAATAGACTGGAGGATCAATGGAAAAGATTAGAAGATGCAAGCACAACTACAAAGACACTCAGCCACCCAAAATATTAGACAAAGGGGCTAAATATGTCCACTGGAAGAAGGATAGTCTCTTTAATAAATAGTGTTGGAAAAATTGGCTCTCTACATGCCAAAGACTGAAACTAGATCCATGCATATCACCATGCACAAAACTAAACTCTAAATGGATCAAAGACCTCAATATTAAAGCAGAAACACTAAATCGACTGGAAGACACGGTAAGTAGAAGTCTTGGAGACATAGGGGTAGGCAGAGAATTCATGAATCAAACGTAAACTGTATGGGAAACACTTCAAGGAATCAACAAGTGGGATCTCACATTATTGAAAAGTTTCTGCACTTCAAAGGAAATCACCAATACAGTGAAAAGAAAACCAACAGAGTGGGAAAGAATTTTAACCAGCAACACCTCAGACAAAGGACTTGTGTCCGGAATATATCAAGAATTGAAAAACATCATTCCCCCCAAAATTCAAAGACACTCTCCAAAAATGGGCATCTGAGATGAACATACAGTTCTCAGAGAAAGATATACAAATGGCAAATAAATACATGAAGAAATGTTCACCATCACTGGTCATTTGAGAAATGCAAATTAAAAGAGCACTGACATTACACCTTATTCCTGAAAAAATAGCTGCCATCAAGAAATCAACTGATAACAAATGTTGGTGAGGCTGCAGGGAAAAAGGAACACTGCCCCACTCTTGGTGGGAATGTAGACTGTGCAACCATTACGGAAATCCATATGAAGAATTCTCAGAAGACTAGGATTAGAAGCCTCATTCATCTAGCTATTCCCCTCCTGGGCATTTTCCCCAAAGAACTGAAAAGTTCATATCACAGTGATATATGTGCACCCATGTTCATAGCTGGACAATTTCTGATAGCTAAATCCTGGAAACAAGCAAGAAGCCCATCAACTGCAGAGTGGATGAAAATGATGTGGCATTTTTATACAATAGAATATTGCTCAGCTATAAAAAAGGATGATCTTGAGGCCTTCATGGGCAAATGGAGACAACTTGAGACTATCCTCATTAGTGAAATAAAGAAGAATCATATTTATAAATATCATATTGTGTCTCTAGTGTAAAAAGTAAATAAGAACTACAAGTGTAATAAAACCAAAATGTGTAATTACTATTGTAAGAAAGAGAGGAAAACAAAGTGCTCTAAGGGATATAACTGCAAGAAAGTTTGAGTGTGTAAAATAGATGAACATATTGCAGAATCTTTGTTGGATCTTTGAGCAAAACTGTGTGTAGTCTGACTGAATATTTACTATGTACCCTTTAACTTTGGAACTTGAACAACTACATCCAAAATGACAATACATAATTTACAAATTACTGATTTCTTAGTGGGGCTTTTTCTCATTCTCCTTTTTCTTTCTTTCTTATAGAATTCTGTATTGTTGCTACCCTTTTTTCTGTTTTGTTTTTTTTTCTTCTTCTCTTTAAATAAAATTTTAAAAATGTATAATTGCTATTGTAAAAAAAGAGGAAATAGGAAGCACTATAGAAGATATAGCTGCAAGTATGTTTAGATGTGTGGGATTGATGACCATATTTCTAGGTTCTTGTTGGATTGTTGAACAGATCTCTTTGCACTCTCACTGCTTTAGTGCCTTCTTTGTGTGCTTTAATGCTGTAACTTGAATAACTATTTCTAAAAGAACAATGTATAATGTATCAACAAGTGATTTCATACTGCTTATCTTCTTTTCTTGAAATTCTGTAATATTTCTATCTTTTTCCTGTTTTTTTAAATAAAAAATGAAAAAAAAATCCAACACCCATTCATGATAAGAAACTTACAGACAATTGGAATAGGTGGTCTTTTACTCAGTATGATAAAGGCCATCTATGACAAACCAACACCCAGTGTCATATTAAAGGGCCAAAAACTAAAAGCCTTTACCTTGAAATTAGGCACAAGACAAGGATGTCCATTATCACTGCTCCTATTCAGTATAGTACTAGAAATATTAGCCAGAGCAATAACACAAGTGAGGGAAATAAAAGGAGTAAGATAGGAAAAGAAGAAGTTAAATTATAATTATTTGCAGATGACATGATATTCTAAATAGAAGACCCCCAAACCTCCATTGAAAGTCTCCTAGATATAATAAATAAATTCAGCAAAGCAGCTGGATATAAAGTCAATACTCAAATTCAATTGCATTCTTATACACTAACAACAAAATCACCATGAGAGAAATAAGAGAAGCAACACCCTTCACACTAGCATCCAAAAAAATGAAATATTTAGGAATTAATCTAATGAAAGATGTAAAAGAGTTGTACAGGGAAAATTATAATACCCTGAAAAAAGAAATTGAAGAAAACCTCAGAAGATGGAAAGACATCCCTTGTTCATGGATAGAAAGAATACATATTGTAAAAATGGCCATTCTTCCAAAACTGTTACACACATTCAATGCAATCCCAATGAAAACACTGCTAGCATACCTCATAGAGCTAGAGAAATCACTCCTAAAATTCATCTGGAACCAGAAGAGACCTAGAATACCAAAGACAATTCTATGCAGCAAAGGCAAGGCAACCGGCACCACAATGCCTAACTTGAAGTTATACTACAAAGCAACTGTAATAAAATCAACATGGTATTGGAAAAACAACAGACCTGAAGATCAATGGAATAGATTAGAAGATACAACTACAAACACTCTCAACCACCTTATCTTTGATACAGGGGCCAAACATGTTCACTGGAAGAATGACAGTCTCTTTAATAAATGGTGCTGGAAAAATTGGCTATACATATGCCAAAAACTGAAAGCACACTCATGCATATCACCATGTACTAAACTAAAATCCAAATGGATCAAAGATCTAAATATTAAAACAGACACTAAATCTGTTGCAAGACACAGTTGGTAAAAATCTTGAATACATAGGAGAAGGTAGAGAATTCATGAACAAGAACCAAACTGCACAGGAAATACTTCCAAGAATCAATAATTAGGATGATATCTTATTAAAGATTTTCTGCATGTCCAAAGAAATCGACAGCAGAGTTAAAAGAAAACCTGCAAACTGGGAAAAAATCTTAGTGAACGGTCCCTCAGACAAAGGACTTCTGTCTAGACCTTATAAAGAATTTTAAAAAATCAGACCTCCAATATTCAAAGACACAATCCAAAAAAGGTCATCTGAGATGAAGACAGAGTTCTCAAATAAATAATGGCAAATAAATACATGAAAAAATGTTCATCATCATTGGTCATTAAAGAAATGCAAATTAAAATCACACTGAGACAACATGTCACTCCAGAAAGAATGGCCAGGATCAAGAAAACTACCAACAACAGATGCTGGAGAGGCTGTGGGGTAAAGGAACTCTTCTGCACTGTTGGTGGGAGTATAGACTGGTGCAACCACTGTGGAGGTCAATCTGTAGATTGATCAAAAGCTGGTTTTGGAGGTCCCATTTGATCCAGCTATTCCACTTCTAGGCATATTACCACAAGATCTGAAAGCATCTTACTACATTGATATATGCACACCCATGTTTATAGCAGCACAATTTGTAATACCCATATCTTGGAAACAACCTAAGTGCCCATCAACTGAGGAATGGATACAACATTTGTGGCACTTTTATACAATGGAGTACTACTCAGCTATAAAGAATAATCATATTGAGATACTTATAAATAAATGGATGCATCTTGAATCTATAATCATAAGTGGAATAAATCAAAATCACATGTATAAATACTGTATAGTATCCCTGGTGTAAGAAATGGTAAGAGTACAGATTTTATGGAAATCATGGTTCACCATTATACTGCTTTGATGTCTTAATTCTTCATTCATTGGTTCTAATGGTTTTATTTCTTTGATCTTAATATCTGTAATCATATGAATTGTTACTCTGAATACAAGACAGTATGGTAACCAATGCTGATTTAATATCTTGCTCTGAAGTCCTAACATGCTTTTGTTTTGCTACTACCATTGGTTCTATCACGTTGTGTCTTATTGGATTTTAATATGTATGACAGTAAAAACAAAACTTTTATGGAAAATGAGATAATATAGCAGCCATTGTTCATCTTTGGTTATATGGTTCAGAATAATGTCTTGGAATTCTTCCATTCTCTTGAGTTGTTTATTCTACTTTGTTATGTTTGACACTATTGTGTGTAAAGCTCAGCTCAACTATTTCAAAGAAAGAGACATTATGATAGCTATTGATTATATCCAATTGTCTTGTGAAGTGCTATGTTGCTTACATTGTTCTGATCTGCTTAGATCTGTCCTGTTTTGTTTTATTCTCTTTAAAATAAAAAAAACCTACCATAATAAAATCAACATGGTACTGGAATAAAAACAGATCTGAAGATCAATGGAATACATGAGAAGGTACAACCACAACTATGAACAAACTCAACCACCTTATCTTTGATAAAGTGGCAAAACATGTTCACTGGAAGAACGATAGACTCTTTAATAAATGGTGCTGGAAAAACTGACTATCCATATGCTGAAAACTAAAACTAGAATCATGACTGTCATCATGTACTAAAATAAACTCTAAATGGATCAAAAATCTAACTATTAAAACAGAAACACTAAATCTGCTGCAAGACAAAGTAAGTAAAAATCTTGAAGACATAGGCGTAGATAGAAGATACATAAACAAGGACCAAACTGCACTGGAAATATTTCCAAGAATCAATAACTGGGATCACAACTTATTAAACAGTTTCTGCATGTTGAAAGAAATCACCAGAACAGTGAAAAGAAAATGCACAAACGTGGGAAAAATCTTAGTGAACTGTCCCTCAGACAAAGGACTTCTATCTAGAACTTAAAAGCAATTTTTTAAAAATCAGACCCCAGAAATTCAAAGACCCAATCCAAAAGTGAACATCAGAGATGAACACATAGTTCTCAGATGAAGAAATATGAATGTCAAATAAACAAATGAAAAAAAAGTTTACCATTACTGATCATGAGAGAAATGCAAATTAACACCAAGCTGAGATTCCATCTCACTCCAGAATGAATGGCCAGGATCAAGAAAACTACCAACTACAAATGCTGGAGAGGCTGTGGGGAAAAAGGAACTGCACTTCTGCACTGTTGCTGGGAGTGTAGACTGTTGCACCCATGGTGGAGGTCAGTCTGGAGATTCTTCAAAAACCTGGGATTGGAAGTCCCATTTGACACATCTATTCCAGTACTAGACATATGCCCAGAAGAAGTGAAAACATCATACCACAGTGATACATGTGCACCCATGTTTCTAGCAGCACAATTTGTAAAACCAGATCTTGGAAACAACCTAAGGTCCCATCAACTGAGGAATAGATAAAAAATATTGTGGTACTTTTAGACAATGGAGTACTACTCAGCTATAAGGAATGATCACATTTAGATATTTATAAATAAATGGATGAAACTTGAGAGCATACTCATAAGTGAAACATATCAAACTCACATGTATAAATACCACATTGTCTCCCTAGTGTAAGAAATGGTAAGAGTACATAAGATTCTATGGTAATCATGGTTCCCCATTATATTGCTTTGAAGACTTATAATGTTTTCATTCATTGGTTGGAATGATTTTATTCTGTTTTGTTGGACCTTATTATGTGTGATGGTATGAAGAGCTACTTTGAAGAAAACAAGACATTATGGCAGCCATTGCTGATTTAATATCATCTTGCTTTGAAGTCCTACCATGGTTTTAATACCCTTGATTCTATCAAGTTGTGTCTTACTGGATTTTAATATGCATGATAGTATAAACACATATTTTATGGAAAATGAGATATAGTAGCCATTGTTCATCTTCTGAAATTTGGTTCAGAATGCCTTGCAAAAGTTTCATTCTCTTGAATGCCTGTATTCTATTTTGTTATGTTTAATATTAATGTGTGTGAAGCAATGCTCAACTGTTTCAAAGAAAGAGATACTATGGTAGCTACCATATCCAATTGATATCCAACTGTCTTGTTGTCAAGTGCTGTGTTTCTTGTATTGTTCTCTTCTGATCTGTGTTGTTCTGTCCTCTTTTGCTTTATTCTCTGTAAAATAAAATTTATATAAAAAAGAAACCAAAAAACGGGAAAGAATTTTAGTCAGCAACACCTCAGAAAAAGGATTTATATTCAGAACTTGTAAAGAATTGAAAAACATGTAGCCTCCCAAATTCAAAGACCCTCTTCAGTAATGTACACCTGAGATGAACACATAGTTCTCAGAGGAAGACATACAAAAGGCAAATAAATACATGAAGAAATGTTCACCAACACTGGTCATTCAACAAATGCAAATTAAAACAACATTGAGATCTCATCTCACTCTGGAAATAATAGCTGCTTCAAGAAACCAACTGATAACAAATGTTGGCAAGGCTGTGGACAAAATAGAACACTGATCCCTTGTTGGTGGGACCATAGACTGGGACAACCACTATGGAAAACAGTATGGAGAAGTCTCAGAAGACTAGGAGTGGAAGCCCCATTCAATTCAGTTTTTCCCCACCTGGGTATTTTCCCAGAACAACTGAAAACTTCATATCACAGTGATATAAGTACACCCATGTTCATAGCAGCACAATTTGTAATAGGTAAATCTTGGAAACAACCAAGATGCCCATCAACCACTGAGTGGATGAAAAAGATGTGATATTTTATACAATATGTATTTTTACTCAGCTATAAAAAGGATGATCTTGAGGCCTTCATAGGTAAATAGAGAAAACTTGAGACTATCCTCATTAGTGAAATAAGTAAGAATCATAACTATAAATATTACATTGTGTCTCTAGTGTAAAAAGTAATAAGAAAGGTAGGAGTAATAAAACCCAAAATGTGTAACTGCCATTGTAAAAAAGAAAGGAAAAGAAAGTACTCTAAAGGATTCAACTGCATGTATGTTTAACTGTGCAAGGTAGATGACCATATTACTAAGTTTTGTTAGATTGTTGAGCAAAACAGTTTGCAATCTCACTGTTTGAATGTCTACTTTGTATGCTTTAATTTTGTACCTTGAAAAACTATTTCCAAGATGACAATACATAATTTATCACCTAGTGATTTTTTACTGAATTTTTTCTTCTTGTCCTTTGAATTTCTCTATTATTGCTACCCTTTTTTCTGTTTCACTTTTTCTTTTTAAAAAAAAACAAAAATTGTCTTTTTGTCACAGAAGTGAGACACCTATAACATCCTCTGTTGGAGACATGAATCAATGTCCCATCTTCCCCTTTGGGAAACTCCTTGGTTTTTCTCTACTGAGTACTGAAGGAGATAAATCTGAAGCTCAATCTTAGAAATAGGTAAGGAAGAGAAAAGCCAGTGTCTTCCAATAACCCATCTTGCTGGGTCTTGGAGGACCAACCAAGAAATGAACCATCCAGACTTCCTGGTAAGTAGAGCCATCCTACCGGCATGTGGCCTGAGTATCAACACATCCCCAACCCCGTGAGAAATTGGATGGTTCCAAGGACTGTCTGAGTTGACAGCAACTAAGTTACCTAAGTGACTAAATGCTTTTATTGTTTGGTTGATTATGGAGGCCTGAGGCCAGCAGTCTCACTATCTCTCTGGAGGATGACAGAATGCAATAGAGAAATTATGGGGGAATTCTTTCTATCTTGTCTTTGAAATCCAATACTGTTTTCACTGTTTTGCATTGCTCTGATTGGTTTTGCTTTAGTCAATATTCTATTTTGACTGGTTTTATTACATTTTTATTTGGGTTTCATTTTGCCACACCTGATGGAATTGACTATTATTGTGAAGATAACAAGTTATACTATGGCAATTATTACCATTTTGCCAGTATCCTGCTCTGAAGTTCTGTACCAATTTTGCTGCATTGTCTTGATTAGCTTTGTTCTGTCTTGCTTTGTTGTATTTTACTATCTTTAAAATTTAAAAAGTTGTTTTTAATCCTGTAAATATATCCTTATGAATCTCACCAGATATACCCCAGTGGAGATGTGGGATTATACATACAGTCTTTTTAAAACTTGTTCTTTTTTTAAAACAGTGTCTCTCTGTACAATTCAGGCTGATCTTAAGCTCACTGTGTAGTTCAAGGCTGATCTTGAACTCAAAGCAATCCTCCTGCTTCAACCTCGTGAGTGCTGGGATTACAAGTATATTTCACTACTCCTGGCTCCATCTTAACATGTTTTATTTTGTTTTACTTTGCATTGATCTTATTTTTGAGTGTTGCTTGAAGTCCTAGTACCATGCAGGAGAGTGAGGAAGTATAGTACATCTGTGTTACAGTGAGTTGGAGCCTTAGATTTGCACATTGCTGAAGTGGAGATTCTAGGGGGATTCAGTGAAGTAAGAGGAAGACTCTGAGTTCCACAGCTCCTACATTGAATGGCACACTCACCATTTCCTCGGAGGAACCATTCCATACATTGTCCCATCATCTCTGGTTTCCTGGTAACACTCATTTTTCTCCAAAAAAAAAAAAAAACAGAAACAAGAACATCTCTGGGATTCCGAATGACATAAATCACCTTAAATTTAAAAAATGAGTAAGTGAAAAATCAGAAGAGTCCTTTCTATGTGATTTGAACTTTAACCACAGAATTTGTGCAAAGTGCCTATTAAATGTCATGGCTTATATTAATGCATTTCTGACAGCACTCAGTAATCAAACATACATTTTAAAATTTATTACCTGGCTACGACAGTGAAAGAATATGAAAAGAGGAGGATTGTGTGTGTGTTCTTACTGAGATGACTATCTACTAATTTGAGGAATCTACTGGGAAGTTTTAAACAGTAAGTGTTGTAAGATATCTGTACAGTAACAAAAAAAAACTAAATGGGAAATCAATTTAAAAATTCATTTATGTTCATAGGCACAGAAGAATGTAGATTTACACATATCCAATGTAGAAATTTTTACATTAAGTAAAGAATCCACATGTATCACTGCATAGCAGATAAGATCAATTATATGAATTTCAAGAGCAATTAAAAGATTCCATAGTTTTAAGCAAGAAGTCTGATTACCTTTGTGGTCCTTCACTGCCTGGGAAGTGGCTTGGGAGACCCGGCTGGCACCAGAAATGTTCTCAATATTGTCTGAATGATACTTTGCACATTATGTAGTTTCACAAATATTCACGAGATTAGCAATTAAGATTAGGATGCATTTACACTCACACATCCCCACACACTCCAAATAAAAAGATAACTTGGCATTTAACATAGGTTCATTACTCTTTGGGTCATTATTCTATGATTTTGGCCCCATCTCTCTTTAGCCTTTAATTTCCCAGCCTCAGATTTACCTGATCCCAAGGAGTCCCATGCTGTTAGTGTGTTGGAACATCACTGTGCTGCACAAGTATAACATGCACTAAAGAAGGCACTAGTTTCTAGGTTTTTCAGTATTGTTTCACTAAACATTTTAAAACTTCAGAATATATTAAAAGTCATGCAAGAGAGAATATTTCTAATAATGGGGCATGGGATGCTAGATCCCGGATCTACCTGTTCCCTTCAGGCAATGATCTACCAGCCTCTTAGCCAGTTTGAGGAGGCTTCTCTCAGCAGGGTTGCTTGCATTAATACACAGCAGTTAGAAAACCCTACCATGACTGCAGATAAATCACTCGGAGCATTGTCAATGCAATCCATTCTCATAGTACCGGTTCCAAGTCCTCTTCTTTGAAGGTAAATGAGTGCCATACTCCATGCTCTGAACAGCATGGTGCCTTGTCTGGTCTGCAGAGCACACTGTAGGCCTGTGCCACACCAATTAGGATTGGAGATATTGCCTCTCTCACAGGCAGTTTATGGTCCTGTTTCTTTACCCACTTAGGGAAAAGTTACCATGACTGTGTCTTAATTATTCACTAAAGATTTGTTATGCACTTCTCTCAGAATTACACACATTACAGCCCTGAGAGTGAAAAGAAGCCTTCCAAATCACACAACATCACCTGACTGGAAGATGAGCTCTCTGTTTCTGGTGTTAGTCCTAGCTGCATCCACCACTGAAAGCTCTGACAGGACTTGACAGATGAGCTCTTTAGATTAAAGACAAAACAATCAGAAAGTTTCCCTCGTGAGCTTCTCAAGTAACTCATCACAATGAGAAATAGATATTGCAATCAGTGATGCAAAATTGAGTTGTATTGAGCCATTGTGAAGTCATTCAAAATACATTGTAGAAACCATCAGATTTTGTGTTCAGGAATGAGAAGCAGATACTCAGTAGCAAGTACAAAGACATAGAAATACTAGTATATTTTAAAATTTTCAAAACAGTTTACTGGCCATGTGCATGCTGACTGGAGATGATGTAAACCTCAGTCCCTTCCAGCACACAGGCAGGGAGACAAGAAGAACTAATTTTCTTCCCTTCTCCACATAAGCAACTAACTGCCTAATCTGATGAGAATCACAGGCTGCAATGACAGCTAAAACAGTAAAATACAACAATTCTTGTAGTGTTATGTTTCACTGACTTGTAGGCCTAAAGCCAGTAGTCTGATCGTCTTTTTAAAGGATGGCAATATGCAGCAAAGCAAAATGGGGGAATCTCCTTCTAAAGATGGTGGCCATTGTTAATTCCCTATTATCTTCTTTTGAAGTACTGTATCCTTATTCTTTTGCTTGACTGGGTTGTATTCTATCTTGTTTGATTTTTCTTGTACCTGATGGCATGGGCAGCTGTTTCAAAGATGACAAGATATAGTATGGTAGCCACTTTGGATTTACTATTATCTTCTTTAGAAGTCCTGTATTGCATACATTGTTTTATTTCTATTGGCTCTATTCTGTTTCTGTTTTGTTTGATTTTACTATGTCTGAAAGTATGGGCAGTTCTTTTGAAAACAAGAGGCATTATGGTAACCATTTTTGATTTCCTATTATCTCATTATAAAATCCTGTGTCACATGAAATGACTTGTTTTCATGGGCTTCCTTCTGTTTTATTTGGCTTGGTTTTATTCTCTCTAAATTAAAAACGAAAATAATAAAGTAAAATAAAAACACTTTACTTTTTAATGATTTTAGATAATACATAGAAAAACTCCCATGAGACCACAGGGGGAGCTTCCATCCACCATTCCTTGTTCAGTTTTCTTCAGTTTCCCGTAATACCTATTTGCTCCAGTATCCAATCTGAGATACATCACTCAACACTCACCACAATTTCTTAGGCTTCTCTTGGCTTTAATGGTGGCAGAGACTGTTTTTGTTTAGTTTTGTTTTGTTTTGTTTTGTTTTTTGATGGTCATTACATTTACTTGGAGTACAACTCAGAGATTCTGAGGCTAGATTTATACTGAATTTGTTGATGTGTTTTATATCATTACCTGGGTCCATGGTTGTTGGAGAGGAAGTCCATGAAGCATGGAGGTAGAGTGTAGCTCAAGGTTGAGTCCAAATGCGGATATGGTAAAGGTGGTGACACTTGCTGGGTGTCCTGAAATGCCTATGTGAGGGTCGCTAATGGTTATCATCTGCAAGGAAGTTTGCAGCAATCTGATCTGTGCATGCTAAGTTCCAGAGTCTGTGTTCAGTGTTGTAGCTTTTAAAGAGATAGGAAAAAAGATTCTTTGAGGGGTGGGTTGAGGTACAGCTCACTGGTATGGTGCATGCATATTTGGGTGAGAACTCTGAATCCCTTTCCAGGGCTCATACACAAAAAACATTATTTTTGAATCCCACTAGTAATCAAGGAATAATAAATTAAAATAAAATGAGATATTTATGTCTGAAAAGATGGGAAGCATAACTGAAGATTTGAAGATGACAATATAGAGGGGAAGAAAAAGATGGCCGGTACATATGTATCACAATAGAAAGTTTCTCTAAGAAAAACAACTCAGATGCTAGAATTTAATACCAGGGAGCAGACCAGATGAGAGGAGAGAATATCTTATGACCCAGGAAGAAACTGAGGTAAAAGAAAAAAAAATGTGTCAAATAAGGACTGGAGCTGAGCATAGTCCTGTTTCTGTACTGGGTGCATCTTATAGTCGAGCAACTCATGATTGACCTGAGGTCGAGGCCCTGCTTAGAGCCAGTATTGGTGAGGTTGAGACCATTGGCAGAAGGAGGCACTGCAACAGGGAATGGAACTGGTGAACTGAGCTGCACAGGCTTTGGTGAGTGCTGAGAACTGATTTCCCCACAGGCGGGCAATTGGGTGCACAACAGATTAAAGTTGGGCAAGACAGGCTTGAATCAACAACTAAAGCAGCATCATTTGGCAGCTCCAGGCCCAAAACAGATTGGTGGCATCTACTTGGGCTGGCCAGGCCCCTGGTTGGGACCAAACAGCCAGGGACAAGGCTGTACCCAACCTGTGACATCCACAGGGCACACACTAAGGTACTGAAGACACTCACTGGTTGACTAGCTTGGAGGGGAGGAGCCAGCCCACATCACCCTGCATGCAACTCACAGATCAACAGCAAACTAGAGAGGGAAGCAATCACCTAGCCCGTATGCTTGAGAAAACCTAAGCAAGAGGAAAAGGTCCTGAGACCCCTACAATTCACCTGTTTGAATGCAACCAGAAAAAAAGACAAGACAAAGAAACAACAAAAAACCTCCAACCTCTGATTCAGGGAAAATCAGTCCAGGAGAGGTAAATACAGAGGAGATCAAGGGCAGCAAAAATACAATATCAGACACAGTCTCACTGGATATAAGGAAATAATTCTGTGACTTCTTTGAAGAATTTAAATCTGAAATTCTAACACAGGTGAAGCAAGATATAATAAGATTAATAAAAGAAATGCTGGGCACTCCTCAAGAAGACACAAATGGAAGAGTGGAGGAACCCAGAGAAAGGAGAGAAGCATTAGATGAAGAATATAGACAAAATCTAGAATACATGAAACAGGTCCAAAGAGAATATCAGGAAATTAAAAACTCCATTGAAAGCTAGCAAAACTGCTTGACAGAAACTAAAGAAAGACTTATAAGACTTGAAGATACATTTGCAATGTACGATAGCAAAAGGAAGGATCTCTTAAAAATAACAAGGGACCAGGAAGTAATGATACAATGGCAATCTAGAGAAATCAATCATAAATTCCTCTAATACCAGAAGAGACCTAGAACAGAAGAGGCAATTCTAAGCAGCAAAGCGAAGGCAGGAGGTATCACAATCCCTGACTTGAAGTTATACTACAAAGCTACTGTAATGAAATAAATATGGTATTGGAATGAAAACTAATCTGAAGATCAATGGAATAGATTAGAAGATACAAACACAACTTCAAACACGCTCAATTTATCAGCTTATCTTTGATAAAAGGGACAAACATGTTCACTGGAAGAATGATAGTCTCTTTAATAAATGGTGTTGGAAAAACTGGGTATTCATATACCAAAAACTAAAACTAGACCCATGCCTGTCACCATGTACTAAAGTAAAATCTAAATGGAACAAAGATCTAAATTTTAAAACAGAAACACTACATCTGTTGGAAGACAAATAGGTAAAAATTTCGAAGACATAGCGGTAAGGAGACAATTCATGAACATCAACCAAACCACATGGGAAATACTTCCCAGAATCAATAACTGGGATCACCTCTTATTAAAGAGTTTCTGCATGTCAGAAAAACTCTCCAGAATAGTGAAAAGAAAACTCACAAATGGGGAAAACAATCTTTGTGAAGCATTCCTCAGACAAAGGATTTCTGTCTAGAACTAATAAAGAATTTTTAAAAATCAAACCCCTGAAATTCAAAGATCCAATCCAAAAATGGGCATCCAAGATGAACACACAGTTCTTGGATGAAGAAATATGAATCGCAAATAAATACATGAAAAAAATGTTTATCCTCTTGGAAGACAACAAGAAAATATGGCAGTCATTGCTGATTTCATATCATCTTGCTTGGAAGTCTTACCATGCTTTTGTTCTTCTATTACCATTGATTCTATCATGTTGTGTCTTATTGGATTTTAATATGTTTGATAGTATAAACAAATATTATATGGAAAATGAGATATTATAGTAGCCATTGTTCATTTTCTGTTATTTGGCTCAGAATGCATTGAAATGCTTTCATTGTCTTTAATGGTTTTATTCTTTTTTATGTTTGATATTATTTTGTGTAAAGCTATGCTCAACTCTTTCAAGGAAAGAGACATTACGGTAGCCGCAGTTAATATCCAGTTGTCTTGTTGTGAAGTGCTGTGTTGCCTACATTGTTCTGTTCTGATCTGCTGTTCTGTCCTCTTTGGTTTATTCTCTGTAAAATAACAAAATAAAGCTATAGCATACTAAAAAATCAAACAAAATAGTACAGAATAAAATCAGTAAAAATTTAAAAATGGAAACTTTACAGCACTTCAAAGTAGGCAATGGTAAAACCACAGTGGGTGTTATAATGTGTCTTATTATCTTCAAAGTAGTTGCCTATATCATCAGACATGATACAATCAAACAAAAAATAGAGTGAAATCAATCAAAACAAAACAGGGAAAGCAATACAAGCTAAGAGGAAGTCAAAAATCAAGCTGCAATAATATATTTTGTTATCTTTGAAATCGATGTCCATGCCATCAAATATAATAAGGTTAGACACACTGAAATGGAATAAAACCAAAGTGGACAGAACAATGAAAAGAATGTGGGGTTCAAATCATGATAACCGATTAACAATGGCCACTTTATACCCTTTTTTAGATACCTCCTCCCCTTTCAGTTGCCCAAGATGTAATGTACATTTTGGATTCCACTAACTCCTTCCATTTTTATACTAGAAAGACAAGATGCTATTCATCTATGTGACTCTGAACCTTTTTACACCTGAGCAGGATGTCAAGTTGATCCATTTACCTACAAGAGCCTCAAGGTTATCTTTCTTTATAGCTGAGTAGTTTTCCATTATATAAAAGTGCCATGCCTTTCTAACCAATCTAAAACTAATGGGCAAGCTACCACACTTTCGGATTCCCTGTCACACGGAGCATTGATTTCTCACCTTTTACTTTCAGTCTATAAACTCGATTTTGAGTTACATGTGGTTCTTGTATAAAGCATATTGATGGACCCTGTCTCCTGATCTACTTTTCCTGTGTTTCTTTTTATTGGTGAACTGAGACCATATATATTAGAAATTATGGGCAACATTCTCTCCCTCATCTCTGTCATGCTATTTTCCTGCCATTGGTTATGACTAACTTGCCTTCATTCTACTGACAGCCTCACGTGTTGAGTCTCCTCTGCCACTGTTCCTGAGACTATTGACTTTTTCTTCTCTATCTCTAGAATGTTCTTCAGTATTTTTTGTAGGGTTAGTATGGTGGTCATGAATTTCATCAGTTGTTCCTTATCATGGAAGTATCTTGTTTCTCCATCAATTTTGAAAGATAATTTTTCAGGATATATTGATCTCTGTTGGAAGTTGTTTTCTTCCAGGACTTGAAAAACTTCACTCCACGCTCTTCTTGACTTGATGGTTTCTGTTGAGAAGTCTGTCATGATCCTGATGGTTTTTCCTTTATAGGTGATTGGTGTCTTTTATTTAACAGCTTTTAATATTCTTTTCTTCTGTTACATTTCTGACATCTTGACTAAGGTTTTAAAGCAGAAAGAGGTAAATTTATTTGAAGTTGGTATAAAATCGATAGGAATCTATGATACAATACTTCAGAACTGAGTAAGAACTCAAGATACAAGGTTAATATTCAGAAAACAACTATATTCTCATTTTTTGTGAAATGCAACAAAATACTATACATGAAATTCAGCAAATACTTGCATTAATGTAAAAAACGTAAAGAATTGAAGAATAAACAAGCAAATAAGTGTTCAAACATTTATGCTAACTTTATAAAACATTTCTGAAATTAAGGAGGATCTGAATAAAAAGAAAAATCATCATCATGGATTGAATGATATGTTAATTTTTTCAAACTGATATGAGGATTTTGTGTGATTAACAAATCAAAATCTCAGTAAGTTTTAAAAGAAATTAATAATCTGATTCTAAAATAGGTATGAAAATGCCTAAAAGTAAAATT